>JBBAXF010000050.1:123724-154224 GCA_037837765.1 Delichon dasypus
GTGTCACACACTCGTCACACAGTTGTCACACACACATCACACATGTATCACACATGTGTCACTCGGGTGTCACGTGGGTGTTACACGGGTGTCACACACATATCACACGTGTATCACAGAGGTGTCACACAGGTGTCACTCGGGTGTTACACACGTGTCACACGGGTGTTACACACACATCACATGTGTATCACTCAGGTGTCACTCAAGTGTCACTCAGGTGTCACACACATATCACATGGGTGTCACACATGTGTCACATGGGTGTCACATGGGTGTTACACACATGTCACATGGGTGTCACACACATCACATGTGTATCACACACAGGTGTCACACAGGTGTCACACAGGTGTCACTCGGGTGTCACTCAGGTGTCACACACTCATCACTCAGGTGTCACTCGGGTGTCACATGGGTGTCACTTGGGTGTCACATGGGTGTTACACACGTGTAACACAGGTGTCACACACACATCACACGTGTATCATGCACGTGTCACATGGGTGTCACACGGGTGTCACACACATATCACATGTGTATCACACAGGTGTCACACAGGTGTCACTCAGGTGTCACTCAGGTGTCACATGGATGTTACACACTCGTCACACAGGTGTCACTCGCATGTCATTCAGGTGTCACACAAGTGTCACACAAATATCACATATGTATCTCATACGTATCACTCAGATGTCCCACAGGTGTCACACAGGTGTCACTCAGGTGTCACTCAGGTGTCACATGGGTGTCACACACTTGTCACACAGGTGTCACTCAGGTGTCCCACACACACGCCCCGCCCGTGCCCTGCCCATGCCCCGCCCGCGCCCCGCCCGTGCCCCGCCCCTGCCCCGCCCCGCACCTGCTGCTCGGCCTGGCGCTGGGCGCAGTCGCGCAGCGCGTCCGGCTGCAGCGGCAGGCGCAGGCGATGCACCGTGCGGCTCTCGCAGCTCTCCAGCTGCAGCCGGATGTCCTTCAGCTGCGAGATGTAGCTCCTGCACAGGGACTCGTCCTGCTCTCCTGCGGGGACAGCACGGGGACACCGCGGGGACATGGGCACGGCTCTGGGGACACCGCGGGGACACGGGGACGGCTCTGGGACACCGCGGGGACACCGAGGGGACACGGGGACACGGGGATGGCTCTGGGACACCGCGGGGACACGGGGACGGCTCTGGGGACAGCACGGGGACACGGGGACATGGGCACGGCTCTGGGACACCGCGGGGACACCGTGGGGACACGGGGACATGGGCACGGCTCTGGGGACACCGCGGGGACATCGCGGGGACACCGAGGGGACACAGAGGGGACATGGGCACGGCTCTGGGGACACCGCGGGGACACCGAGGGGACACCACGGGGACACCGAGGGGACACAGAGGGGACACGGGGACATGGGCACGGCTCTGGGGACACCGAGGGGACACCGAGGGGACATGGGCACGGCTCTGGGACACCGCGGGGACACTGAGGGGACACAGAGGGGACACCGAGGGGACACGGGGACATGGGCACGGCTCTGGGGCACCGCGGGGACACCGAGGGGACATGGGCACGGCTCTGGGACACCGCGGGGACACCGAGGGGACACAGAGGGGAAACAGAGGGGACACAGAGGGGACACGGGGACATGGGCATGGCTCTGGGACACCGCGGGGACACCGAGGGGACACCATGGGGACATCGAGGGGACACAGAGGGGACACCGAGGGGACACGGGGACATGGGCATGGCTCTGGGACACCGCGGGGACACCGCGGGGACACCGAGGGGACACAGAGGGGAAACAGAGGGGACACAGAGGGGACACGGGGACATGGGCACCGCTCTGGGACACCGCGGGGACACCGAGGGGACACAGAGGGGACACCGCAGGGACACCGCGGGGACACGGGGACGGCTCTGGGGACACCGCAGGGACACCATGGAGACATGGGGACAGCTCTGGGGACACCGCGGGGACACCAAGAGGACACCACAGGGACATGGGGACGGCTCTGGGGACACCGAGGGGACACCACGGGGACACCATGGGGACATCGAGGGGACACCGAGGGGACACCGCGGGGACACGGGGACGGCTCTGGGGACACCGAGGGGACACGGGGACAGCACAACACCCTGGGGACACCCTGGGGACAGCTCTGGGACACCGCGGGGACACCGAGGGGACACCGTGGGGACATGGGGACAGCTCTGGGGACACTGCAGGGACACCGAGGGGACACCGAGGGGACACCAAGGGGACACAGAGGGGACATGGGCACGGCTCTGGGGACACCGCGGGGACACCGAGGGGACACCGAGGGGACATGGGCACGGCTCTGGGGACACCGCGGGGACACCGAGGGGACACGGGGACAGCACAACACCCTGGGGACACCCTGGGGACGGCTCTGGGACACCGCGGGGACACGGCGGGGACACAGAGGGGACACCGAGGGGACACCGCGGGGACACCGAGGGGACACAGGGATGGCTCAACACCGTGGGGACAAGGGGACAGCTCAACACCCTGGGGACACCCTGGGGACACTGTGGGGACACCGCGGGGACATGGGGACGGCTCTGGGGACACCACGGGGACAGGGGCACGGCTCTGGGGACACTGCAGGGACACCGTGGGGACACAGGGACAGCTCTAGGGACACCGTGCGGTCACCATGGGGACAGCTCTGGGGACACCGTGGGGACACCACAGGGACAGCTTGGCACCCTGGGGACACTGCAGAGACACCCTGGGGACACTGGGACAGCTCAGCACCCTTGGAAACTGTGGGGGGACAACATGGGGACACACGGTGGGGACGGCTCAGCACCCTGGGGACACCCTGGGGACACTGCAGGGACACGGGGACGGCCCAGCACCCACGGAAACTGTGGGGACAACACGGCAGGGATGGCTCAGCACCCTGGGGACACTCTGGGGACACTCTGGGGACACCCTGGGGACTGCCTGGGGACACCGCGGGGACCCACAGCAGGGAGAGGGGGACACCAGGATGGCTCAGCACTCTTAGAAATGGTGGGGACAACATGGGGACACCTGGCTCAGCACCCTGGGGACACCCTGGGGACACCCTGGGGACACGGGGATGGGTCAGCACCCACAGAAACTGTGGGTAAAACATAGGGACACATGGCTCAGCACCCTGGGGACACCCTGGGGACACTGCAGGGACACGGGGACGGCTCAGCACCCACAGAAACTGTGGGGACCCACGGTGACACCAGGACAGCCCGGCGCCCACGGATGCCGCGGGGACGAGGCGGGGGGGACGCGCACCTTTCTCCTGGCTACGCAGCAGCAGCTCGTATTTGCGCGTGCAGGCCTCGTAGTCGCGCTCCAGCTGCAGCCGCTCGTCGGGCTGGAAGCTCTGCGAGTCCTGGCTGTCCCGAAGGAACTCCTGGTAGCGGCTCTCCAGGCCGCGCAGCGCCTGGCGCACCTCCTCGGCCGGCAGCGCGCGGAACTGCGGAGGAGGAGGAGGAGGAGGAGGAGGAGGAGGAGGAGGAGGAAGAGGAGGAGGAGGAGGAGGAGGAGGAGGAGGAGGAGGGTGAGGAGGAGGAGGAGGAGGAGGAAGATGAGGAGGAGGAGGAGGAGGAGGAGGAGGAGGAGGAGGAGGAGGAGGAGGAGGAGGAGGAGGAGGAGGAGGAGGAGGAGGAGGAGGAGGAGGAGGAAGATGAGGAGGAGGAGGAGGAGGAGGAGGAGGAGGAGGAAGATGAGGAGGAGGAGGAGGAGGAGGAGGAGGAGGAGGAGGAGGAGGAGGAGGAGGAGGAGGAGGAGGAGGAGGAAGATGAGGAGGAGGAGGAGGAGGAGGAGGAGGAGGAGGAGGAGGAGGAGGAGGAGGAGGAGGAAGAGGAGGAGGAGGAGGAGGAGGAAGAGGAGGAGGAGGAGGAGGAAGAGGAGGAAGAGGAGGAGGAAGAGGAGGAGGAGGAGGAGGAGGAGGAGGAAGAGGAGGAGGAGGAGGAGGAGGAGGAGGAGGAGGAGGAGGAAGAGGAGGAAGAGGAGGAGGAGGAGGAGGAGGAGGAGGAGGAGGAGGAGGAAGAGGAGGAGGAGGAGGAGGAAGAGGAGGAAGAGGAGGAGGAAGAGGAGGAGGAGGAGGAGGAAGAGGAGGAAGAGGAGGAGGAGGAGGAAGAGGAGGAGGAGGAGGAGGAGGAGGAGGAAGGAGGAGGAGGAGGAGGAGGAGGAGGAGGAGGAGGAGGAGGAGGAGGAGGAGGAAGAGGAGGAGGAGGAGGAGGAGGAGGAGGAGGAGGAAGAGGAGGAGGAGGAGGAGGAAGAGGAGGAAGAGGAGGAGGAGGAGGAGGAGGAGGAGGAAGAGGAGGAGGAGGAGGAGGAAGAGGAGGAAGAGGAGGAGGAGGAGGAAGAGGAGGAGGAGGAAGAGGAGGAAGAGGAAGAGGAGGAGGAGGAGGAGGAGGAGGAGGGTGAGGAGGATGAGGAAGATGAGGAGGAGGAGGAGGAGGAAGAGGAGGAGGAGGAGGAGGAGGAGGAGGAGGAGGAGGAGGAGGAGGAGGAGGAAGAGGAGGAAGAGGAGGAGGAGGAGGAGGAGGAGGAGGAGGAAGAGGAGGAGGAGGAGGAGGAGGAGGAGGAGGAGGAGGAGGAGGAGGATGAGGAGGAGGAGGAAGAGGAGGAGGAGGAGGAGGAGGAAGAGGAGGAGGAGGAGGAGGAGGAGGAGGAAGAGGAGGAGGAGGAGGAGGAGGAGGAGGAGGAGGAGGAGGAGGAGGAGGAGGAGGAGGAGGAGGAGGAGGAGGAGGAAGAGGAGGAGGAGGATGAGGAGGAGGAGGAAGAGGAGGATGAGGATGAGGAGGAGGAGGAGGAGGGTGAGGAGGAAGAGGAGGAAGAGGAGGAGGAGGAGGAGCAGGAAGAGGAAGAGGAAGAGGAAGAGGAAGAGGAAGAGGAAGAGGATGAGGAGGAAGAGGAGTAGGATGAGGAGGAGGAGGAGGAGGAGGAGGAGGAGGAGGAGGAGGAGGAGGAGGAGGAGGGTGAGGACGAGGACGAGGAGGAGGAGGAGGGTGAGGAGGAGGAGGAGGAGGAGGAGGAGGAGGAGGAGGAGGAGGAGGAGGAGGAGGAGGAGGAGTGCGATACAGGACGTAAAGTTAATTCGTGTTAGGTAACGTGATCCGCGTTATCGCGATACGCAGAGCAATCACGCCGGATGAGAGATTTTCGCAGGGCAGAGACTTCCTCCGATCCAGCTCAAGCTGAGTCAGGACGGAGAGGGAGAGAATCTTTGTTTATTTTTACTTTTTATACATTTGTGGGTCTGGCTGTGGATTGGCTTTTTGGGGTTTCCACCCCTCAGCCTCAGCGGCCAGAGCAGCTGTCAGTTACAATTGTTTTCAGGTTAGAAATGAGCAAACAAAGGACAGAGAATGAAAAACAAAGGATTTGTTTATGTTACACCTGTGGGAAAATGTAGAAAACCGCTCTGATATTCTACAGTAGCTAAAAGGTCTGACTCCATTTTATGAAAATTCAAAAAGCTCTAAAAAAACTCAGAAAAATCAGGTTGACAGATATGTAATTAACTCACGGCGAAATGCAGTGATACGCGACACAAAACTGATCTGCGTTTTCGGTCTGATTTAAGATCTCTAAACCTAAAAGTGCGTTTAGGGTTGACTGAGGGTAAAAGCTGCACGGAGGGGACACGAGGGTTGGGGGAAAGGAGGAATTCCTGCCGGGAACCGCTTCCGGAGAACCAAACAAGAAAACTAAAAGAATGGAAAATGGGAGATGGTCACCCTGGTTTTTCGGAGTTTTTTAAAGCTTTTTGAATTTCATAAAATGGAGTCAGACCTTTTAGCTGCTGCACAATATTGGGAGCAGTTTCTGCTTTTTCCCACAGATGTAACATAAACAAATCCTTTGTTTTTCATTCTCTGTCCTTTGTTTGCACATTTCTAACCTGAAAACAATTGTAACTGACAGCTGCTCTGGCCGTTGGGCTGAGGAGTGAAAACTCCAGAAGCCAATCTGTTACTCTGGTTTTTCGGAGTTTTTTTAAAAGCCTTTTAATTGTTCATAAAATGGAGTCAGACCTTTTAGCTGCTGTACAATATTAGGAGCAGTTTTCACTTTTTCTCACATATGTAACATAAACAAATCCTTTGTTTTTCATTCTCTGTCCTTTGCACATTTCTAACCTGAAAACAATTGTAACTGACGGCTGCTCTGGCCACTGAGGCTGGGAGGTGAAAACTCCAGAAGCCAATCCACAGCCAGACCCACAAATGTATAAAAAGTAAGAAATTAACAGGCAGAGGGGCTCTGGGCTTGGCTCAGCCTTGGGCTGGCTCGGAGGAACAACTCTGCCCTGTGAAATCTCTCGTCTCCGTGTGATTGATTTGTGTGTCCCCCATCGCAGGAGATGGGCGCGCTAACGATGGAATGATTTGGAGGAGATCGCTATCTCATCTGTTCCAGCCCGATTTAACATTTCCCAACCTCCTCCAGACCCGGCAATCGCGACATTGTTCCGCTTTGAGAATCCACTCAACACACCCCGGACATGAACATGAATATCTAACGAAGTCACCGCGGAGCACGAGTCTCACGGGCTGGGTCCGCTCTCAAAACCCGGCGGTGCTGGGCACAGTTTGTGAACGGAGGCGGTGACGGAGCGACAGAGGCCGTTACCGCCTTCACCCCGCGCCGAAACCCCCGGGGTTCGACGCCGTCCCTTTTAATTGCGGCTGTCGGAGACTTGGGTTTGAGTCTCAAATAGAATTCTAAATTTCGGATTTACTGGATTTGGCTTTATTACAGGAGGAGGAGGAGGAGGAGGAAGGCGGGCACGGAGACGTTAATTTTGAGGAACTAACGGTTTTTAGGAAAATTCAGATAGTAAGTTGCTGAACTTATAAGATAAGTTAAAATTAAGATAAGTTAAAATTAAGATAATAAGTTGCTGAACTTATAAGATAAGTTAATATTAAGATAAGTTAAAATTAAGATAATAAGTTGCTGAACTTATAAGTTAATATTAAGATAATATAAGTTAAAATTAAGATAATAAGTTGCTGAACTTACAAGATAATATTAAGATAATATAAGTTGAAATTAAGATAATAAGTTGCTGAACTTAGAAGATAATATTAAAATAATATAAGTTAAAATTAAGATAATAAGTTGCTGAACTTATAAGTTAATATTAAGATAATATAAGTTAAAATTAAGATAATAATTAGCTGAAGTAGACAGATAATCTTTGTTGGCAGTTAACAGAAGCCGGATCTTAGATAAGCTACCCCGAATCTTGTAACTCATTTCTTGTCAGGTTTATGTTTATGTAGTTGTGCTTGTAATGAAAAACAAAATGTGGTAAATAGGACATAAGAGAGCTGCAGATTTCCTGCTTAAAGGACCCATTGAACACAGGAAACTGTGAGTTCTACCAAGGAATCATTTGTCATGAAAGCATTGAAAAGGTAGAAAGGTCAGGACGAGGAAGACTCATCTTATTTCCTCATTTTGGGTGACCCCTCCCAAAATAGACCCCCGACTCATTTTAAGAAACAAAGTACGTGTTTTTTTTTGTTTTTCATTACAAGCACAACTACATAAACATAAACCTGACAAGAAATGAGTTACAAGATCCGGGGTAGCTCATCTAAGATCCGGCTTCTATTAACTGCGAACAAAGATTATCTGTCTACTTCAGCAACTTATTATCTTAATTTTAACTTATATTATCTTAATATTAACTTATCTTATAAATTCAGCAACTTATTATCTTAATTTTAACTTATATTATCTTAATATTAACTTATCTTAATATTAACTTATCTTAATATTAACTTATCTCCTTTTTGCCAATTAGCGTACGAAGCCAGGAATGGGAGGTGACAGGGGTATGAATACGCATTTGTATTTTGGGTATTCAACGCTTTTGTAAATAAAAACTTTGTAATTACCTGTGAATTTCACAGTTTGAATTAGGGAACTATCCCTAACTGCCCGGCCGTAATAAACATCCACTTTCTAACTTTAAACTGTTAGAGAGTGTTTGCCCGTCACAGTTGGGTATCGATACTAGATTAATACCCGTATTTCTTTAACAAGTCAGCGCGGCCCCGCTGGCACCCCCGGCACCGCGGGCACTCACCGTGACCTGCGTCCAGGACTGGATCTGCTGGATGTGCCGGGTCAGGTACTGCCAGGAGCGGAGGCTGCGCAGGTCCTGGTGCAGCTGCTGCCACAGCGCCTGCAGCTGCTGGTGGGCGGCCTCCAACCTGCGGGGACACGGCGTCAGAGCTGCGGGGACGCCGGGGAGCTCGGGTGGGGGGCGGTGGGTCCTTCCCTGTCCCCCCCCCAATCAGGGTTTAAGTTTTCCTGCGGAATTTTTCCCCCCATAAATTACAAGGAGAATAAATACTGATAGTTAAAGGCTGCTCAACCCATACAAAAGTTGATCGCTTCGTTTAGGGGGAGGAAAAAGTTTAGTTTAGGATGAGGAAAAAGGCTCCCAGGAGCTGAGGGTGGGGGTTCTTGGGTTTTTTATTTTTGGCTCTCGGTTTTCTGACGGGAAGCTGCGTGGATCCCACGGTTAACGGAGGGGTCCGGTCCTGGGAGTTTTATCATCTGCCGGAGCGCCCGGGAATTCGGAGTTTTTTCGCCTGCCCTGCTGGATTTTGGGTCAGCCCGGGTCCAGCCGCTGGGATTTCTCCAGCACTGCTCACTTTTCCTGCCGGGACACCCCCCTGCCTGCCGGGGACAAATCCACCGCTTCCAGCGCCGGAGCTTCCACCGTTTGGAGCTCTCGGGATCCCAAGGGATCAGACTGCCCGGGACTTGTGAGACAAAGCCCCTCGGGGTTCTTGGTTCTGTATTATTATTATTATTATTATTATTATTATTATTATTATTATTATCGCTGTTGTCGTTTGTCTGTCCTGTTATATTCACTAACAAAGAACTCTTATTCCTTTCCCCATAGCTCCGACTGAAAAAGTTTTTTTTTTTTTTTAATTAATCTACCAAATCATAATTGTGAAAAGTGCGTGTTATACGGCTCTAGGCAAGGTGTTTACTGCATGTGTTGTGTTGTGTTGATTGTTGGTGTTGTGTTAATATTTTGATAGCACGGTAAATGTAGTTAAAATGTAGTTTTTATGTACCAACCACGGGAAAACGTAAATCTTTCAGAGAAAAAAAGAATTTACTACTTCTTTATCAGAAGAGACCAACTCCTCCTGCCTCGCTCAGCCTTGAGGGTGCCATAGAATTATAGGAAAAAAGTGATACTGACCAGAGACAATCCTTTGTTCGAATGGAATTTATGCACCATGTATGAAATGTATGAATATTCAGCAGGCGATTGCTTTTAAGAGAGAATCCTTTGTTTGAATGGAATTTATGCATCATGTATGAAATGTATGAATACTCAACAGGCTTTTAAGGCTTTTAAGAGATAATCCTTTGTTTGAATGGAATTTATGCATCATGTATGAAATGTATGAATGTTCAACAGGCGATTGCTTTTAAGAGATAATCCTTTGTTCGAATGGAATTTATGCATCCTGTATGAAATGTATGAATACTCAACAGGCGATTGCTTTTAAGAGATAATCCTTTGTTTGAATGGGATTTATGCACCATGTATGAAATGTATGAATACTCAACAGGCTTTTAAGGCTTTTAAGAGATAATCCTTTGTTTGAATGGAATTTATGCATCATGTATGAAATGTATGAATGTTCAACGGGCGATTGCTTTTAAGAGATAATCCTTTGTTCGAATGGAATTTATGCATCATGTATGAAATGTATGAATACTCAGCAGGTGATTGCTTTTGGAATTTATGCACCATGTATGAAATGTATGAATATTCAACAGGCGATTGCTTTTAAGAAAGAATTCTTGTTTGAATGGAATTTATGCATCCTGTATGAAATGTATGAATGTTCAACAGGCGATTGCTTTTAAGAGACAATCCTTTGTTAACCAGGGTCCTTCTCTGGAGGAAGGCACCCAGACGTCTGTAACTTTGTTTTTATCGTCTCGTATTGCCCTAACTCTAAAACTGTTCAATTTTTCACTCTATTTTTTTTTAATAACCACCTCATTCACTATTAAACCTCCAAAATTTTTAAAACAAGCGATCGGCGCCTTCATCACGACAGCACGGAGGGAAGTGATTCGGAATCCCGCTCTCCCGGGGAGGCCCCGCCCGTCTCCCCAAACCCCGACACACCAAAACCCCGTCCCAAACCTGTGCACGGCGTCCAGGGCCTCCTTGTTGGGGGGCGGCAGGAGGAAGCAGACCGAGGGCACCACGGCCTCGCTGCCGGCGGCGCTCAGCACCCGCCACTGCTGCGGCTGCGCGTGGTTCAGCAGGGCGCAGGCGTCGTTCTTGTGCACCGTCACCTGCGACGCGGGGCAGCGGAGGGGAGGGGGTCAGGATCTCCCCATATTCCTCCGTGTCCCCCCCCATATTCACACCTGGCGTCCCCTCATGGGGCTGGGGCGGCGCCAGAGAAGGGTGGGTGTTACTTTGGGGGTTTTTTTGGAGTTTTTTAAAAGCCTTTTGATTGTTCATAAAATGGAGTCAGATCTTTTTAGTTACCATACAATATTAGGAGCAGTTTCTGCTTTTTCCCACAGATGTAACATAAACAAATCCTTTGTTTTTCATTCTCTGTCCTTTGTTTGCGTATTTCTAACCTGAAAACAATTGTAACTGACAGCTGCTCTGGCCACTGAGGCTGAGGGGTGATAACTCCAGAAGCCAATCTGTTACCCTGGTTTATCTGAGTTTTTTAAAGACTTTTGATTTTCATAAATGGAGTCAGATCTTTTTAGTTACCATACAATATTAAGAGCAGTTTTCTACCGTTTTTCCCACAGATATAACATAAACAAATCCTTTGTTTTTCATTCCCTGTCCTTTGTTTGCACATTTCTAACCTGAAAACAATTGTAACTGACAGCTGCTCTGGCCGTTCAGCTGGGAGGTGAAAACTCCAGAAGCCAACTCCATTCATAAAATGGAGTCAGACCTTTTAGTTACCATACAATATTAGGAGCAGTTTTCTACCTTTTTTCTCACAGATATAACATAAACAAATCTTTTGTTTTTCATTCTCTGTCCTTTGTTTGCACATTTCTAACCTGAAAACAATTGTAACTGACAGCTGCTCTGGTCACTGAGGCTGGGAGGTGAAAACTCCAGAAGCCAACTCCATAAAATGGAATCAGACTTTTTAGTTACCGTACAATATTAGAGCAGTTTTTCTACCTTTCCCACAGGTGTAACATAAACAAATCCTTTGTTTTTTCATTCTCTGTCCTTTGTCTGCACATTTCTAACCTGAAAACAATTGTAACTGACGGCTGCTCTGGCCACTGAGGCTGGGAGGTGAAAACTCCAGAAGCCAATCTGTCACCCTGGTTTATCTGAGTTTTTTCTGAGCCTTTTGACTTTCATAAATGGAGTCAGATGTTTATAGTTACCATACAATATTGGGAGCAGTTTCTACCTTTTCTCACGCGTGTAACATAAACAAATCCTTTGTTTTTCATTCCCTGTCCTTTGTTTGCACATTTCTGACCTGAACACTGACAGTTGGTCTGGCCATTGGGCTGAGGGGTGGAAACTCCAGAAGCCAACTCCATTCATAAAATGGATTCAGACCTTTTAGTTACAGTACAATATTTAGAGCAGTTTTCTACCTTTCCCACAGGTGTAACATAAACAAATCCTTTGTTTTTCATTCCCTGTCCTTTGTTTGCACATTTCTAACCTGAAAACAATTGTAACTGACGGTTGGTCTGGCCATTCGGCTGAGGAGTGATAACTCCAGAAGCCAATCTGTTACCCTGGTTTATCTGAGTTTTTTAAAGCCTTTTGATTTTCATAAATGGAGTCAGAACTTTTTAGCTACCGTACAATATTAAGAGCAATTTCTGCCTTTTTCTAACAGATGTAACATAAACAAATCCTTTGTTTTTCACTCCCTGTCCTTTGTTTGCACATTTCTAACCTGAAAACAATTGTAACTGACAGCTGCTCTGGCCGCTGAGGCTGGGAGGTGACAACTCCAGAAGCCAATCCACAGCCAGACCCACAAATGTATAAAAAGTAAGAAATGAACAGGCAGAGGGGCTCTGGGCTTGGCTCAGCCTCGGGCTCTCTCGGAGGAACAACTCTGCCCTGTGAAATCTCTCATCTCCGTGTGGAGGGCGTTTGACCCCCAGGGACAGACGTGGGAGCGGGGGAGATCACGCCGGTTTTTGGGGGAGGGAAAAGGAAAGGGCTGGGGGAGCTGGGGGCTCTGTTTGCTCCGGCCAGGATGGATTTTGCTGCGGGAGAAATCCACGTTCCACAGAACGTGCGGTCCGGGGAGTTCTACCGTCATCTGCTCGTGTGCCCAGGAATTCTCAGCTCCTTTTCCTGCCCTGCTGGAGCTGGGCCCGAGCTGCCCGGGAGTGGTGGCTTCGGAGCTGCTCACTTTGCCAGGATAATTCCCCCTTTTCCTGCCGGGACATTTCCCACTTTTCCTGCTGGGACATTTCCCCTTTTCCTGCCGGAACATTTCCTCCCTTTTCCTGCCAGGACATTTCCCCTTTTCCTGTCAGGACATTTCCCCTTTTCCTGCCAGGACATTTCCCCTTTTCCTGCCAGGACATTTCCTCTTTTCCTGCCAGGACATTTCCCCTTTTCCTGCTGGGACATTTCCTCTTCTCTTGCCGGGACATTTCCCCTTTTCCTGCCGGGACATTTCCCCTTTTCCTGCCAGGACATTTCCCCTTTTCCTGCCGGGACATTTCCCCCTTTTCCTACCAGGACATTTCCCCTTTTCCTGCCGGGACATTTCCCCTTTTCCTGCCAGGACATTTCCCCTTTTCCTGCCGGGACATTTCCCCTTTTCCTGCCAGGACATTTCCCCTTTTCCTGCCGGGACATTTCCCCTTTTCCTGCCAGGATATTTCTCCCTTTTCCTGCTGGGACATTTCCCCTTTTCCTGCCGGGACATTTCCCCCTTTTCCTGCCGGGACATTTCCCCTTTTCCTGCTGGGACATTTCCTCTTCTCTTGCCGGGACATTTCCCCTTTTCTGCCGGGACATTTCCTCTTCTCTTGCCGGGACATTTCCCCTTTTCCTGCCGGGACATTTCCCCTTTTCCTGCCAGGACATTTCCCCTTTTCCTGCCGGGACATTTCCCCTTTTCCTGCCAGGATATTTCTCCCTTTTCCTGCTGGGACATTTCCCCTTTTCCTGCCGGGACATTTCCCCCTTTTCCTGCCGGGACATTTCCCCTTTTCCTGCTGGGACATTTCCTCTTCTCTTGCCGGGACATTTCCCCTTTTCCTGCCAGGACATTTCCCCTTTTCCTTCCAGGACATTTCCCCTTTTCCTGCCGGGACATTTCCCCCTTTTCCTGCCGGGACATTTCCCCTTTTCCTGCCAGGACATTTCCCCTTTCCTTCCTGCCAGGACATTCCCCCTTTTCCTGCCGGGACATTTCCCCTTTTCCTGCCAGGACATTTCCCCTTTTCCTGCCGGGACATTTCCCCTTTTCCTGCCAGGACATTTCCCCTTTTCCTGTCAGGACATTTCCCCTTTTCCTGCCAGGACATTTCCCCTTTTCCTGCTGGGACATTTCCCCTTTCCTTCCTGCCCGGACATTTCCCCTTTTCCTACCAGGACATTTCCCCTTTTCCTGCCGGGACATTTCCCCTTTTCCTGCCAGGACATTTCCCCTTTTCCTGCCAGGACATTTCCCCTTTTCCTGCCAGGACATTTCCCCTTTTCCTACCAGGACATTTCCCCTTTTCCTGTGGTCCCAAAACCCGCACACACCGGGAATGAACTCCCCTTCTCTTTGCCCTGAACTCAGCCAGGCGAGGCCGGGTTCCTTCCCGCCCCGATCCCGCCCCGAAATTCCCCGGAATCCCCCCGGAATCCCCCCGCACCTCCATTTGCTTGTAGTCGCAGACGGCTGGATGGGGGGCCGGCCCTGCAGCGGGGTCTCGGGGCTGCGCGGCTTCAGCTGCACGATGCTGCCAGGCGCGGCGGGAGAGAGCGCCGAGCTGCGCCCCCAGCTCCGCCAGCTGCTCCTTCTGCTCCTGTGGCGGGAATTTAGGGGATATTCCGGGTTTAGTTGGAGTGGGACAGCGATATTCCGGGTTTAGTTGGAGTGGGGCAGCGATATTCCGGGTTTTGTTGGACTGGGTATCGGGATTTTAGGGCGATATTCCGGGTTTTGTTGGAGTGGGGCGTCAGGATTTTAGGGCGATATTCCCGGTTTTGATGGAGTGGGGCGTCGGGATTTTAGGGCGATATTCCGGGTTTTGTCGGAGTGGGTTGTTGAGATTTTAGGGCGATATTCCGGGGTTTGTTGGAGTGGGGCAGCGATATTCCCAGTTTTGTTGGAGTGGGGCGTCGGGATTTTAGGGGATATTCCGGGGTTTTGTTGGAGTTGGGTGTCGGGATTTTAGGGCGATATTCCGGGTTTTGTTGGAGTGGGGCGTTGGGATTTTAGGGCGATATTCCCAGTTTTGTTGGAGTGGGGTGTCGGGATTTTAGGGCGATATTCCCAGTTTTGTTGGAGTGGGGTGTCAGGATTTTAGGGGATATTCCTGGTTTTGTTGGAGTGGGGTGTTGGGATTTTAGGGGATATTCCGGGTTTTGTTGGAGTGGGACGTCGGGATTTTAGGGGATATTCCGGGTTTTGTTGGAGTGGGGTGTCGGGATTTCAGGGGATATTCCGGGTTTTGTTGGAGTGGGGCGTCGGGATTTTAGGGGATATTCCCGGTTTTGTTGGAGTGGGGTGTATGGATTTTAGGGCGATATTCCGGGTTTTGTTGGAGTGGGGTGTCGGGATTTTAGGGGATATTCCGGGTTTTGTTGGAGTGGGGTGTCGGGATTTTAGGGCGATATTCCGGTTTTGTTGGAGTGGTGTGTCAGGATTTTAGGGCGATATTCCCGGTTTTGTTGGAGTGGGGTGTCGGGATTTTAGGGGATATTCCGGGTTTTGTTGGAGTGGGGTGTTGGGATTTTAGGGGATATTCCGGGTTTTGTTGGAGTGGGGCGTCAGGATTTTAGGGGATATTCCGGGTTTTGTTGGAATGGGGCGTCAGGATTTTAGGGCGATATTCCGGGTTTTGTTGGAGTGGGGTGTCGGGATTTTAGGGGATATTCCCGGTTTTGTTGGAGTGGGGTGTATGGATTTTAGGGCGATATTCCGGGTTTTGTTGGAGTGGGGTGTCGGGATTTTATTGCGATATTCCGGGTTTTGTTGGAGTGGGGCACCGATATTCTGGGTTTTGTTGGAGTGGGGCGTCGGGATTTTAGGGGATATTCCGGGGTTTTGTTGGAGTTGGGTGTCGGGATTTTAGGGCGATATTCCAGGGTTTTGTTGGAGTGGGGCGTCGGGATTTTATTGCGATATTCCGGGTTTTGTTGGAGTGCGTGTCGGGATTTTAGGGCGATATTCCGGGTTTTGTTGAAGTGGGGTGTCGGGATTTAGGGGATATTCCGGGTTTTGTTAGAGTGGGGTGTTGGGATTTTAGGGCGATATTCCCGGTTTTGTTGGAGTGGGGTGTCAGGATTTTAGGGCGATATTCCCGGTTTTGTTGAAGTGGGGTGTTGGGATTTTAGGGGATATTCCGGGGTTTTGTTGGAGTGGGGTATTGGGATTTTAGGGCGATATTCCGGGTTTGGTTGAAGTGGGGTATCAGGATTTTAGGGGGATATTCCGGGTTTTGTTGGAGTGGGGTGTCGGGATTTTAGGGGATATTCCGGGTTTTGTTGGAGTGGGGCGTCGGGATTTTAGGGGATATTCCGGTTTTATTGGAGTGGCGTGTCGGGATTTTAAGATATTCCGGGTTTTGTTGGAGTGGGGTGTCGGGATTTTAGGGCGATATTCCCAGTTTTGTTGGAGTGGGGTGTCGGGATTTTAGGGCGATATTCCGGGTTTTGTTGGAGTGGGGTGTTGGGATTTTAGGGGATATTCCCGGTTTTGTTGGAGTGGGGTGTTGGGATTTTAGGGCGATATTCCGGGTTTTGTTGGAGTGGGGTGTCGGGATTTCAGGGATATTCCGGGTTTTGTTGGAGTGGGGCGTCGGGATTTTAGGGGATATTCCCGGTTTTGTTGGAGTGGGGTGTTGGGATTTCAGGGGATATTCCGGGTTTTGTTGGAGTGGGGCGTCGGGATTTTAGGGGATATTCCGGGTTTTGTTGGAGTGGGTATCGGGATTTTAGGGCAATATTCCGGGTTTTGTTGGAGTGGGGCGTTGGGATTTTAGGGCGATATTCCGGGTTTTGTTGGAGTGGGGTGTCGGGATTTTAGGGTGATATTCCGGGTTTTGTTGGAGTGGGGTGTCGGGATTATAGGGCGATATTCCGGGTTTTGTTGGAGTGGGGTGTTGGGATTTTAGGGGATATTCCGGGTTTTGTTGGAGTGGGGTGTTGGGATTTTAGGGGATATTCCGGGTTTTGTTGGAGTGGGGCGTTGGGATTTTAGGGGATATTCCGGGTTTTGTTGGAGTGGGGCGTCGGATTTTAGGGCGATATTCCGGGTTTTGTTGGAGTGGGTGTCGGGATTTTAGGGGATATTCCCGGTTTTGTTGGAGTGGGTGTCGGGATTTTAGGGCGATATTCCGGGTTTTGTTGGAGTGGGGCGTCAGGATTTTAGGGCGATATTCCGGGTTTTGTTGGAGTGGGGCGTCGGGATTTTAGGGCGATATTCCGGGTTTTGTTGAAGTGGGGTGTTGGGATTTTAGGGGATATCCCAGGATTTGTTGGAGTGGGGTGTCAGGATTATAGGGCGATATTCCGGGTTTTGTTGGAGTGGGTGTCGGGATTTTAGGGGATATTCCCGGTTTTGTTGGAGTGGGGCGTCGGGATTTTAGGGCGATATTCCAGGGTTTGTTGAAGTGGGGCGTCGGGATTTTAGGGCGATATTCCTGGTTTTGTTGGAGTGGGGCGTCAGGATTTTAGGGGATATTCCTGGTTTTGTTGGAGTGGGGTGTTGGGATTTTAGGGGATATTCCGGGTTTTGTTGGAGTGGGACGTCGGGATTTTAGGGGATATTCCGGGTTTTGTTGGAGTGGGGTGTCGGGATTTTAGGGCGATATTCCGGGTTTGTTGAAGTGGGGTGTCGGGATTTTAGGATATTCCGGGTTTAGTTGGAGTGGGGCAGCGATATTCCCGGTTTTGTTGGAGTGGGGTGTCGGGATTTTAGGGCGATATTCCCGGTTTTGTTGGAGTGGGGTGTCGGGATTTCAGGGGATATTCCGGGTTTTGTTGGAGTGGGGCAGCGATATTCCGGGTTTTGTTGGAGTGGGGCGTCAGGATTTTAGGGGATATTCCGGGGTTTTCTTGGAGTGGGGTGTCGGTATTTTAGGGCGATATTCCGGGTTTTGTTGGAGTGGGGCGTCGGGATTTTAGGGGATATTCCGGGTTTTGTTGGAGTGGGGTGTTGGGATTTTAGGGCGATATTCCGGGTTTTGTTGGAGTGGGGCGTCGGGATTTTAGGGGATATTCCCGGTTTTGTTGGAGTGGGGTGTTGGGATTTTAGGGCGATATTCCGGGTTTTGTTGGAGTGGGGTGTCGGGATTTTAGGGCGATATTCCGGGTTTTGTTGGAGTGGGGCGTCAGGATTTTAGGGCGATATTCCCGGTTTTGATGGAGTGGGGCGTCGGGATTTTAGGGCGATATTCCGGGTTTTGTCGGAGTGGGTTGTTGAGATTTTAGGGCGATATTCCGGGGTTTGTTGGAGTCGGGTGTCGGGATTTTAGGATATTCCCAGTTTTGTTGCAGTGGGGCGTCAGGATTTTAGGGGATATTCCGGGGTTTTGTTGAAGTGGGGTGTTGGGATTTTAGGACAATATTCCGGGTTTTGTTGGAGTGGGGCGTCGGGATTTTAGGAGGATATTCCAGGGTTTGGTTGAAGTGGGGTGTCGGGATTTTAGGGCGATATTCCCGGTTTTGTTGGAGTGGGGCGTCGGGATTTTAGGGGGATATTCCGGGTTTTGTTGAAGTGGGGTGTCGGGATTTTAGGGGATATTCCGGGTTTTGTTGGAGTGGGGTGTCGGGATTTTAGGGCGATATTCCGGGTTTTTGTTGGAGTGGGGTGTCGGGATTTTAGGGCGATATTCCGGGTTTTTGTTGGAGTGGGGTGTCGGGATTTTAGGGCGATATTCCCAGTTTTGTTGGAGTGGGGTGTCGGGATTTTAGGGCGATATTCCCAGTTTTGTTGGAGTGGGGTGTCAGGATTTTAGGGGATATTCCGGGTTTGTTGGAGTGGGGTGTTGGGATTTTAGGGCGATATTCCGGGTTTTGTTGGAGTGGGGCGTCAGGATTTTAGGGAATATTCCTGGTTTTGTTGGAGTGGGGTGTCGGGATTTTAGGGCGATATTCCGGGTTTTTGTTGGAGTGGGGTGTCGGGATTTTAGGGCGATATTCCGGGTTTTTGTTGGAGTGGGGTGTCGGGATTTTAGGGCGATATTCCCAGTTTTGTTGGAGTGGGGTGTCGGGATTTTAGGGCGATATTCCCAGTTTTGTTGGAGTGGGGTGTCAGGATTTTAGGGGATATTCCGGGTTTGTTGGAGTGGGGTGTTGGGATTTTAGGGCGATATTCCGGGTTTTGTTGGAGTGGGGCGTCAGGATTTTAGGGAATATTCCTGGTTTTGTTGGAGTGGGGTGTCGGGATTTTAGGGGATATTCCGGGTTTTGTTGGAGTGGGGTGTCGGGATTTTAGGGGATATTCCGGGTTTGTTGGAGTGGGGTGTTGGGATTTTAGGGCGATATTCCGGGTTTTGTTGGAGTGGGGCGTCAGGATTTTAGGGAATATTCCTGGTTTTGTTGGAGTGGGGTGTCGGGATTTTAGGGGATATTCCGGGTTTTGTTGGAGTGGGGTGTCGGGATTTTAGGGCGATATTCCGGGTTTGTTGAAGTGGGGTGTTGGGATTTTAGGGCGATATTCCGGGGTTTTGTTGGAGTGGGGTGTTGGGATTTTAGGGCGATATTCCGGGGTTTTGTTGGAGTGGGGTGTGGGGATTTTAGGGCGATATTCCCAGTTTTGTTGGAGTGGGGCGTCAGGATATTCCGGGTTTTGTTGGAGTGGGGCAGCGATATTCCGGGTTTAGTTGGAGTGGGGTGTCGGGATTTTAGGGCGATATTCCGGGTTTTGTTGGAGTGGGGTGTCAGGATTTTAGGGCGATATTCCCGGTTTTGTTGGAGATTTTTGGGGGGATTTTTTTGAGAGAGAAAGATCAGAAATATCAAAGCTTTTGGGAGCTGTTGGGATTTTTTGGGGGGGGTCTCGGGGGTCAAACTGGGGTCATCCTGCAGGTGGGGTCAACCTGGGGTCACCACGGGGCTGGGGTCACCCTGCAGGATTTTGGGGGTCACGGGGTCACCACGGGGCTGGGGTCACCCTGTAGGATTTCGGGGGTCAGCCTGGGGTCACCACGAGGTTGGGGTCACCCTGCAGGTGGGGTCAACCTGGGGTCAACCTGGGGTCACCCGGCAGGATTTCGGGGGTCAACCCAGGGTCACCATGGGTCTGGGGTCACCCTGCAGGATTTTGGGGGTCAAACTGGGGTCACCATGGGGCTGGGGTCACCCTGCAGGTGGGGTCAATCTGGGGTCACCATGGGGTCACCCTGCAGGATTTCGGGGGTCAAATTGGGGTCACCACGGGTCTGGGGTAACCCTGCAGGATTTTGGGGGTCAAACTGGGGTCATCCTGGTGCTGGGGTCACCCTGCAGGTGGGGTCAAACTGGGGTCACCCTGCAGGATTTTGGAGGTCATGGGGTCACCACGGGGTTGGGATCAACCTGCAGGTGGGGTCAACCTGGGGTCACCATGGGGTCACCCTGCAGGATTTTGGGGGTCAAACTGGGGTCATCCTGGGGCTGGGGTCACCCTGCAGGATTTTGGGGGTCAAACTGGGGTCACCACGGGGCTGGGGTCACCCTGCAGGATTTCGGGGGTCAACCTGGGGTCACCATGGGGTCACCCTGCAGGATTTTGGGGGGGTGTCACCGTGGGGTCTGGGGGTCCTGGGGGAGGTCGGGGGGGGTCTCCCCTCACCGCCAGGTCCTGCAGCAGGTCCTCCAGGCGCGTGGCCGTGGTGCCGCGGTCGCAGCTGAACTTGCGCCGCATCGTCTCCTCCGTCTTGCGCAGCAGCTCCTCGGCCTCCCGCACCTCGGAGAAGAACTGGGGGGGGCCCGGGGGGCGTCAGGGCCGGGGGTCGCGCCCCCCCTCACCCTCCCTCACCCCCCGACCCCTCCCTGGAACCCCCCTGACCCCTCCCTGGAACCCCCCCGACCCCTCCCTGGAACCCCCCCGGCCCCGTACCTGGAAGTAGTTGGTGTTCTCCTTCAGGTGCGTCTCGATGCAGCAGCAGAGCTGCAGCATCCAGCTCCACTGCGTCTGCAGCGCTGCCAGGAAGGCCTGGGGGGGGGAACGGGGCACGGGGCTGGCACCCAGGGGACCCGCACCTGTACCTGTGCCCACACCTGCACCTGTACCTGTGCCCGCACCTGCACCTGTACCTGTGCCCGCACCTGCACCTGTGCCTGCACCTGCACCTGCGCCAGCACCTGTGCCCACACCTGTACCTGCACCTGTGCCTGCACCTACACCTGTGCCTGTACCTGCACCTGTGCCTGCACCTACACCTGTGCCTGTACCTGCACCTGTGCCCGCACCTGCACCTGTGCCTGCACCTGTGCCCACACCTGTACCTGCACCTGTACCTGTGCCCACACCTGCACCTGTGCCCACACCTGCACCTGTACCTGCACCTGTACCTGCACCTGTGCCTGCACCTGTACCTGCACCTGTACCTGTGCCCACACCTGCACCTGTGCCCACACCTGCACCTGTGCCCGCACCTGCACCTGCACCTGTGCCTGCACCTGTACCTGCACCTACACCTGCGCCTACACCTGTGCCCACACCTGCGCCTGCACCTGCGCCTGCACCTGCACCTGTGCCTGCACCTGCACCTGTGCCTACACCTGTACCTGCACCTGTACCTGCACCTGTACCTGTGCCCGCACCTGTACCTGCACCTACACCTGCGCCTGCACCTGTGCCTACACCTGAGCCTGCACCTGTACCTGCACCTGTGCCCACGCCTGCACCTGTGCCCACACCTGCACCTGTGCCCGCACCTGCACCTGCACCACTACGGGTGCGCACACCTGCACTGCACCTGTGCTGCACCCACACCTGCACCGCCACAGATACACACACCTGCACCTGAGCTGCACCTGAGCTGCACCCACACCTGCACTGCTACGGGTGCACACACCTGTGCCTGCACCTGAGCTGCACCCGCACCTGCACTGTTATGGGTGCACACACCTGTGCCCACACCTGCACCTGCACCGGAGCTGCACCCACACCTGCACTGCTATGGGTGCACACACCTGTGCACACACCTGCACCTTCACCTGTGCTCTCACCTGCACCGCCACAGATACACACACCTGCACCTGTGCTGCACCTGAGCTGCACCCACACCTGCACCACTACGGGTGCACACACCTGCACTGCACCCTCACCTGAGCTGCACCCACACCTGCACTGCTATGGGTGCACACACCTGTGCACACACCTGCACCTTCACCTGTGCTCTCACCTGCACCGCCACAGATACACACACCTGCACTGCACCCTCACCTGAGCTGCACCCACACCTGCACCCGCACTGGTACAGGCAGCCACAACAGTGACCCCCAGCGCCCACTGCCCCCCACACCAGTGACCCCCAGTGACCCCACACCAGTGACCCCCAGTGACCCCACACCAGTGACCCCCAGCGCCCACTGCCCCCCACACCAGTGACCCCCAGCGCCCACTGCCCCCCACACCAGTGACCCCCAGTGACCCCAGTGACCCCCAGCACCCCACACCAGTGACCCCCAGTGACCCCAGTGACCCCCAGCGCCCACTGCCCCCCACACCAGTGACCCCCAGCGCCCACTGCCCCCCACACCGCTGCCCCCCAGCACCCAGACCCCCCTGAACCCCCTCCCCAGGCTCCCCCCCGGGTCCCTGCTGCCCCCCGGCCTCGCCCGTGCCCCCCGCGCGCCCCCAGCCCCACAGAGCCACCTCCAGCGTCTGCGCCCCGGGGTGCTCCTCCCGCAGCAGCCGCTCCCCCGACGTCCGCAGCTCCTGGATCCGCCGCTCGCGCAGCTCCAGCTCCCGCATCAGCGCCTGCGGAGGGGCGGGGAACAGACGTGTGTGAACGGCTGGGGTAACACACGTGTGTGCACGGCTGGGGTCAGGGATCACACGTGTGTGAACGGCTGGGGTAACACATGTGTGTGCATGGCTGGGGTCACACGTGTGTGAACGGCTGGGGTCACACACGTGTGTGCATGGCTGGGGTCACACGTGTGTGAACGGCTGGGGTCACACACGTGTGTGCACGGCTGGGGTAACACATGTGTGTGAACGGCTGGGGTAACACGTGTGTGCATGGCTGGGGTCGGGATCACACGCGTGTGTGTGCACAGCCAGGGTCAGGGATCACACGCGTGTGTGTGCACAGCCAGGGTCAGGGATCACACGTGTGAACGGCCGGTGTCAGGGATCACACACATGTGTGCATGGCTGGGGTCACCCGTGTGTGCATGGTCAGGGATCACACACATGTGTGCATGGCCGGGGTCAGGGATCACACACGTGTGTGCATGGTCGGGGTCAGGGATCACACACATGTGTTCATGGCCAGGGTCAGGGATCACACACATGTGTGCATGGCCAGGGTCAGGGATCACATGCGTGTGCATGGTCAGGGTCAGGGATCACACGTGTGCATGGCTGGGGTCAGGGATCACACTCTTGTGTGTGGGGATGGCACACACATGTGGGGGGGGGGAATGGCACACTTGTGTGTGTGTGTGTGTGTGTTTGTGTGTGTGTGTGTTTCCACATGCAGCAGCTGTCCAGTACATGTGTCCACCCACACGCATGTCTATGTCATGTCTGTCCATCCCTGTGCCCGTGTCCATTCCCATCCCTGTGCCCATGTCATGTCCATGCCCATCCACGTGTCTGTGCCCATCTCTGTGTCTGTTCCCATGTCCATCCCCGTGCCCGTGTCCATATCCGTGTCCATGCCCATTCCCGGTGCCCATTCCCCTTTCCCGATGCCCATCCCAGATGCCCATTGCCCGTGTCCATGACCATTCCCCGTGCCCATTCCCAATATCCATTCCCGGTGCCCATTCCCAATTCCCAGTGCCCATTCCCGGTATCCATGCCCATCCCAATGTCCATTCCCGGTGCCCATTCCCCGTGTCCATGCCCATTCCCGGTGCCCATTCCCATGCCCATTCCCCATTCCCACTCCCACTCCCGTTCCCGTTCCCGGTGCCTGCGTGCCCATTCCCCATTCCCATTCCCATTCCCCATTCCCATTCCCCATTCCCCATTCCCATTCCCCATTCCCATTCCCGTTCCCATTCCCAGTGCCCATTCCCTGTGTCCGTGCCCATTCCCAATATCCATTCCCAGTGCCCATTCCCAATTCCCAGTGCCCATTCCCAGTATCCATGCCCATCCCATTCCCCATTCCCATTCCCCATTCCCATTCCCCATTCCCATTCCCCATTCCCTGTGTCCGTGCCCATTCCCAATATCCATTCCTGGTGCCCATTCCCAATTCCCAGTGCCCATTCCCGGTATCCATGCCCATCCCATTCCCCATTCCCCATCCCCATCCCCACTCCCGTTCCCATTCCCGTTCCCGGTGCCTGCGTGCCCATTCCCCATTCCCATTCCCGTTCCCGTTCCCATTCCCGGTGCCCGCGTGCCCATTCCCCATTCCCATTTCCCATCCCCATTCCCCATCCCCATTCCCATTCCCACTCCCATTCCCATTCCCGTTGCCCATTCCCATTCCCCGTTCCTCGTGCCCATTCCCCACTCCCATTCCCGTTCCTGTTCCCGTTCCCGGTGCCCATTCCCCATTCCCCATTCCCCATTCCCCATTCCCCACTCCCATTCCCACTCCCATCCCCGTTCCCATTCCCATTCCCACTCCCATTCCCGTTCCCGGTGCCCGCGTGCCCACTCCCCATTCCCGTTCCCATTCCCGTTCCCGTTCCCGGTGCCCGCGTGCCCATTCCCACTCCCATTCCCACTCCCATTCCCATTCCCATTCCCCATCCCCATTCCCATCCCCATTCCCGTTCCCGTTCCCGTTCCCGTTCCCGGTGCCCCGCGCCGTGCACGTACCGAGTAGCTCTCCTTCTTGGCGCCCATGGCGGCGTTGTGGTGGCTCCAGTCGAAGGCCACCTCCTCCTCCTCGCGCTCGCTCAGCCACAGCAGCTCCTTGGTGGCGGCGCTGACGAAGCCGTGCAGGCTCTCCAGCTGCCGCAGCCGGGCCTTGGACGAGTTCTGGGGGGGGTCGGGGGGCGTCGGGGAGGGGGCTTGGCACGGCGGGGCCGCCCTGGCACGACCCCTGACCCCTGCTGGTGTCACACCGCGGCACGACCCCCGACCCCTGACCCACCATCGTCACTGTCACTGTCACACCCATGGCATGACCCCTGACCCACCATTGTCACTGCCACTGTCACACCCCCGGCACGACCCCTGACCCCTGACCCATCACCGTCACTGTCACTGTCACTGTCACACCCATGGCACGACCCCTGACCCACCACTGTCACTGTCACTGCCCCACCCCCGGCAGGACCCCCGACCCCTGCTGGTGTTACACCCTGGCACGATCCCCGACCCACCACTGCCACTGTCACTGTCCCACCCATGGCACGACCCCCGATCCACTGCCACTGTCACTGTCACACCCCCAGCAGGACCCCCGACCCCTGCCGCTGTCACTGTCACTGTCACACACACCCCCAGCACGATCTCCCTCCTGTCACACCCCCGGCACGCCCCCTGCCCACCCTCATCTTCCTCTTCCTTCCCTCCCTGGCGCATCCTGCATCGTCCTCCCCGCAGCCCCCGGCACGACCCCCGACCCACCACTGTCACTGTCACTGTCACTGTCACACCTTGGCACGACCCCCGACCCTGCCACCGTCACTGTCCCCCCTCCTGTCCCACCCCCAGCACGCCCCCTGCCCCCTGCCGCTGTCACTGTCACTGTCACACCCCCGGCACGACCCATGACCCACCACTGCCACTGCCGCTGTCACTGTCATTGTCCCACCCCCAGCACGAACTCCCTCCTGTCACATCCCCGGCACGACCCCCGACCCACCGCCGCCATTGTCCCCCCTCCTGTCACACCCCTGGCATGAACCCTGACCCACCACTGTCACACTCCCGGCACGACCCCCGACCCCTGCCACTGTCACTGTCACTGCCACTGTCACTGTCCCACCCACGGCACGACCCCCGACCCACCATCACTGCCACTGTCACACCCTGGCACAACCCCCGACCCACCACTGTCACTGTCCCCACTCCTGTCTCACCCCCAGCAAGACCCCCGACCCACTGTCACACCCTGGAAACGACCCCTGACCCACCACTGTCACTGTCACTGTCACTGTCACACCCTGGCACGACCCCCGGCCCACCACTGTCCCACTCCCGGCACGCCCCCCGCCCCCGTCCCTCCTCCTGTCCTACCCCGGCACACCCACCGCCCCCCGCCGCTGTCACTGTCACTGTCCCACCCCCGGCACGCCCCCCGCCCCCCCGCCCCCGTCCCCCCCTCCCGCCCCACACCCCTCCCGCCCCTCTCCCCCCGGGGTGGGGGTCCCACGCCCCCTGCCCTCCCCTCACCAGCAGCTTGGCGTACTGCAGCTCCAGCCTGCCCAGGCACTCCCGGTAGGCGCCGCTGGGGCCGGGGGACAGCTGGGTCTGCACGAGACCCCTCCTCAGTCCCGGGACCCCCGCCCGGCCCGGCCCGGCCCGGCCCCCGGAAAGGGCAGGGGCAGCGTGGGGAGGGGGCTGCAGGGGCCACACCCGGAGGGTGGGTGGGGCTGGGGGCCGGGGGACGCGCCCAGGGGGGTCTCACCCCGTCACCCCCAGTGCCCAGGGGGTCCCCAGCACCCAGGGGTCTCACCACATCACCCCCAGCACCCAGTGGTCCCCAGCACCCAGGGGTCTCACCCCATTATCCCCAGCACCCAGGGGTCTCACCCCGTCACCCTCAGGACCAGGGGGGACCCCAGCACCCAGGAGTCCCACCCCATCACTTCACCACCCAGGGGTCCCCAGCACCCAGGGGTCTTATCCCATTACTCCTAGGACCTGGGGAGTCCCCAGCACCCCACGGGCTCTCACCCCAGCACCCAGGGGACTCCAGCACCCAGGGGTCTCACCCCATCACCCCCAGCACCCGGGGGTCTCACCCCACCACTCATGGGTCCCCAGCACCCCGGGGTCCCCAGCACCCCACGGGCTCTCACCCCAGCACCCAGGGGCCCCAAGCACCCAGGGGTCTCACCCCATCATCCCCAGGACCAGGGGGATCCCCAGCACCCAGGGGTCTCACCCCAGCACCCAGGGTGTCACACCAGCACCCAGGGGACCCGGGGGTCTCACCCCATCACCTGGGGCTCTCACCCCAGCACCCAGTGGTCCCCAGCACCTGGGGGTCTCACCCCATCACCCCCAGCACCCAGTGGTCCCCAGCACCCAGGTGTCTCACCCCATCACCCCCAGCACCCAGGGGTCTTATCCCATTATTCCTAGGACCTGGGGAGTCCCCAGCACCCAGGGGTCTCACTCCAGCACCCAGTGGTCCCCAGCACCCCATGGGCTCTCACCCACCGCTCATGGGTCCCCAGCACCCAGGAGTCCCCAGCACCCAGGGGTCCCCAGCACCCCATGGGCTCTCACCCCATCACCCCCAGCACCCGGGGGTCCCCATCACCCAGGGGTCCCCAGCACCCCGGGGTCCCCAGCACCCCGGTGCCTCACCTCGTCGGCCCGCGCCCGCTCCACCTTGGCGCGGAACTCCTCGACGGCGCGGTGCAGGCCGCGGTGGGCGCCCAGGTGGCTCTCGACGCTGGGCAGGTCCGCGCCCCACTCGGCGCCGGCCAGGCGCCGCTGGTTCTCCTCCACCCAGGCCAGCAGCTCCTGCAGGTACCGCAGCGGGGCCTCGTCCGGCTCCGGCCGCCGCGGCTGCTGCTGCTGCTGCTGCTGCTGCTGCTGCTGCTGCTGCTGCTGCTGCTGCTGCTGCTGCTGCTGCTGCGGCACCGGCGCCCCGCACTTGAGGCGCAGGTTGTACTCGGTGCGGATGGACACCAGGCGCTCGTGCAGGCGGTACACGCTGCGGGGAGCGGCGCGTCAGCGGGATCAGGGGCTTTGGGGTCGTGAGGAGCTTTGGGGTGTGCAGGGGTTGAAATGAGATGCAGAGAACACCGGGAGTTTGGGGACGTGGGAGGACTTGGGGTCAGGAGAAGTTTTGGGGTGTAGAGGGGTTGAAATGAGGTGCAGAGAACATGATGAGTTTTGGGATATGGGAGGATTTGGGGGCATGAGAAGTTTTGGGGTGTGCAGGGGTTGCAAGGGGGTGCAGAGAACACAGGGATTTTGGGGATATGAGGAGCTTTGGGGTCGTGAAGAGTTTTGGGGTGTGCAGGGGGTGCAGAATACACGGGGGATTTGGGATCGTGAGGAGCTTTGTGATCAAGACGAGCTTTAGGAGTATGAGAAGTTTTGGGGTGTGCAGGGGTTGAAATGGGGTGTAGAGAACACGGGGAGTTTTGGGATGTGAGGAACTTTAGGGGTATGAGGAGCTTCAGGGTGTGCAGGGGTTGAAATGGGGTACAGAGGACATGGGGAGTTTGGAGATGTGGGAGGATTCAGGGTCATGAGGAGCTTTGGGGTGTACAGCAGTCACAAGGGGGTGCAGAGAACATGAGGAGTTTGGGGTCGTGAGCTTTGGGGTCATGAGGAGCTTTGGGATCATGAGAAGTTTTGGGGTGTGCAGGGGTTGAAATGGGGTGCAGAGCACACAGGGACTTTGGACACGTGGGAGGATTTGGGGTCAGGAGGAGCTTTGGGGTCGTGAGAAGTTTTGGGGTGTGCAGGGGTTGAAATGGGGTGCAGAGAACAGGGGGGGTTTGGGGTTGTGAGGAGCTTTGGGATCATGAGAAGTTTTGGGGTGTGCAGGGGTGGCAATGGGGTGCAGAGAACAGGGGGAGTTTGGAGACGTGGGAGGATTTGGGGTCAGGAGGAGCTTTGGGGTGTGCAGGGGACGCAAGAGGGTGCAGAGGACATGCAGAGTTTGGGATCATGGCAGGCTTTGGGGTCGTGAGGAGCTTTCAGGTCTTGAGGAGCTTTGGGGTCATGAGAAGTTCTGGGGTGTGCAGGAGTTGAAATAGGGTGCAGAGAACATGGGGAGTTTTGGGATATGGGAGGCTTTGGGGTCAAGAGGAGCTTTGGGATCATGAGAAGTTTTGGGGGTGTGAGGAGCTTTGGGGTGTGCAGGGGTGGCAATGGGGTGCAGAGAACAGGGGGGGTTTGGGATCATGGCAGGCTTTGGGGTCATGTGGAGTTTTGGGATTATGAGGAGCTTTGGGGTCATGAGAAGTTTTGGGGTGTGCAGGGGTGGCAATGGGGTGCAGAGGACAGGGGGGGTTTGGGGTTGCGGCGCCCCGGACTTGAGGCGCAGGTTGTACTCGGTGCGGATGGACACCAGGCGCTCGTGCAGGCGGTACACGCTGCGGGGAGCGGCGCGTCAGCGGGGCGTCAGGGGGGTCAGGGGGTGAGGGGAGTGAGGGGGGTCAGGAGGTTTGGGGTGTGCAGGGGTTGAAATGGGGTGCAGAGAACACAGGGAGTTTGGAGACGTGGGAGGATTTGGGGTCAGGAGGAGCTTTGGGGTCAGGAGAAGTTTTGGGGTGTAGAGGAGTTGCAAGGGGGTGCAGAGAACAGGAGGAGTTTGGGGATATGAGGAGCTTTGGGGTTGTGAGGAGCTTTGGGGGTGTGAGGAGTTTTGGGGACATGGCAGGCTTTGGGGTCATGTGGAGTTTTGGGATCGTGAGGAGCTTTGGGGTGTAGAGGGGTTGAAATGGGGAGTAGAGAACAGGGGGAGTTTGGAGACGTGGGAGGATTTGGGGTCAGGAGGAGCTTTGGGGTCATGAGAAGTTTTGGGGTGTGCAGGGGTGGCAATGGGGTGCAGAGAACAGGGGGAGTTTGGGATCATGGCAGGCTTTGGGGTCATGTGGAGTTTTGGGATTATGAGGAGTTTTGGGGTCGTGAGAAGTTTTGGGGTGTGCAGGGGTGGCAATGGGGTGCAGAGAACAGGGGGGGTTTGGGGTTGCGGCGCCCCGCACTTGAGGCGTAGGTTGTACTCGGTGCGGATGGACACCAGGCGCTCGTGCAGGCGGTACACGCTGCGGGGAGCGGCGCGTCAGCGGGGCGTCAGGGGGGTCAGGGGGGTGAGGGGGGTGAGGGGGTTTGGGGTCATGAGAAGTTTTGGGGTGTGCAGGGGTTGAAATGGGGTGCAGAGAACATGGGGAGTTTGGAGACGTGGGAGGATTTGGGGTCATGAGGAGCTTTGGGCTCGTGAGGAGTTTTGGGGTGTAGAGGGGTTGCAAGGGGGTGCAGAGAACAGGAGGAGTTTGGGGATATGAGGAGCTTTGGGGTTGTGAGGAGCTTTGGGGGTGTGAGGAGTTTTGGGGACATGGCAGGCTTTGGGGTCATGTGGAGTTTTGGGATTATGAAGAGCTTTGGGGTCATGAGGAGCTTTGGGGTGTTCAGGGGTGGCAATGGGGTGCAGAGAACAGGGGGGTTTGGGGTTGTGAGGAGCTCTGGGGTCATGAGAAGTTTTGGGGTGTGCAGGGGTGGCAATGGGGTGCAGAGAACACAGGGAGTTTGGGGTTGTGAGGAGCTTTGGGGTTGTGAGAAGTTTTGGGGTCATGAGGAGCTTTGGGGTGTGCAGGGGTTGAAATGAGGTGCAGAGAACACGGGGAGTTTGGAGACGTGGGAGGATTTGGGGTCATGAGGAGCTTTGGGGTCAGGAGAAGTTTTGGGATGTAGAGGGGTTGAAATGGGGTGCAGAGAACATGGGGAGTTTGAAGACGTGGGAGGATTTGGGGTCATGAGGAGCTTTGGGCTCGTGAGGAGCTTTGGGATCATGAGAAGTTTTGGGGTGTGCACGGGTGGCAATGGGGTGCAGAGCACACAGGGAGTTTGGGGACATGGCAGGCTTTGGGGTCAGGAGGAGCTTTGGGGTCATGAGGAGCTTTGGGGTGTGCAGGGGTTGAAATGAGGTGCAGAGAACAGGGGGAGTGTGGAGACGTGGGAGGATTCGGGGTCAGGAGGAGCTTTGAGATCGTGAGAAGTTTTGGGGTGTGCAGGGGTTGAAATGGGGTACAGAGAACATGGGGGGTTGGGTTTGTGAGGAGCTTTGGGGTCATGAGAAGTTTTGGGATGTAGAGGGGTTGAAATGGGGTGTAGAGAACAGGGGGAGTTTGGAGACGTGGGAGGATTTGGGGTCAGGAGGAGCTTTGGGATCGTGAGGAGCTTTGTGATCAAGACGAGCTTTAGGAGTATGAGAAGTTCTGGGGTGTGCAGGGGTGGCAATGGGGTGC
>JBBAXF010000050.1:154324-201750 GCA_037837765.1 Delichon dasypus
CTGGGGGGTCACACACACACACACTGGGGTCACACACACACACTGGGGTCACACACACACACTGGGGGGTCACACACACACACTGGGGGGGTCACACACACACACTGGGGTCACACACACACACTGGGGGGTCACACACACACACTGGGGGGGGTCACACACACACACTGGGGTCACACACACACACACTGGGGGGGTCACACACACACACTGGGGTCACACACACACACTGGGGGGGGTCACACACACACACACTGGGGGGGGTCACACACACACACTGGGGTCACACACACACACTGGGGGGTCACACACACACACTGGGGTCACACACACACACACTGGGGTCACACACACACACACTGGGGGGGGGTCACACACACACACTGGGGGGTCACACACACACACTGGGGTCACACACACACTGGGGGGGTCACACACACACACACACTGGGGTCACACACACACACACTGGGGGGGTCACACACACACACACTGGGGGGTCACACACACACACTGGGGTCACACACACACACACTGGGGTCACACACACACACTGGGGTCACACACACACACTGGGGGGGTCACACACACACACACTGGGGTCACACACACACACACTGGGGTCACACACACACACACTGGGGGGGGTCACACACACACACTGGGGGGGGTCACAGACACACACTGGGGGGGTCACACACACACACTGAGGCGTCACACACACACACACTGGGGGGGTCACACACACACACACTGGGGTCACACACACACACACTGGGGGGTCACACACACACACTGGGGGGGGTCACACACACACACTGGGGGGGGTCACACACACACACTGGGGGGGGTCACACACACACTGGGGGGGGTCACACACACACACTGGGGGGGTCACACACACACACACTGGGGGGGGTCACACACACACACTGGGGGGTCACACACACACACTGGGGGGGGTCACACACACACACTGGGGGGGTCACACACACACACTGGGGGGGTCACACACACACACACTGGGGTCACACACACACACTGAGGGGGGGTCACACACACACACTGGGGGGTCACACACACACTGAGGGGGGTCACAGGCCCCGCGGGGGGGTCACACACACTGAGGGGGGTCACACACACTGGGGGGGGGGGTCACACACACTGAGGGGGCTCATAGGCCCCGAGGGGGGGGGTCACAGGCCCAGGGCGGGCTCACAGGCCCCGAGGGGTCTCCCAGCCCGGGCCCCGCTCACCTCGTGCGGCCCGTACACCGCCGCCAGCACCTTGGTGTTGCCCTGCTCCAGGTAGGCCGAGCCGTCGGCCCTCGCCAGCACCCCGAGCCGGGCCCGCACCTTGCGCAGCTCCTCGGGCCGCCGCCCGTCGAGGCGGAACCCCGCGTCCGACAGCAGCTCCAGCCCCGCCATGCCGCCGCTACCGCGTGTGGGGGGCGGACTACGACTCCCGGCGTGCACCGCGCGCCGCCGTCAGCCCCCGTGCGCGCCGTGAGGGGGCGGACTACAACTCCCGGCGTGCCCCGCGCGAGCCGCCCGCCAATGGGAGGCGCCGCCCCTGTGACGCTCCCGCTGCCGAGGCCACGCCCCCCTCGGCTGCCACCGTGACGTATCAGCACGCCACGCCCCCGATTAGACCACGCCCATCACACCGAGGCCACGCCCCCATAGAGGCGGTGCTTGGGTTCCGCCCCCCGAACAAGCCCCGCCCCCCGAACGAGCCCCGCCCCCTCGGCCCGGCGGCGGCACCGAACGGCACCGAACGGGACCGGGCGGGACCGGGGCGAGCCCAGCGCCCCCTGGCGGAGCGGCCACCCATCCCGGATACGGCCGGACAGCGCCGGACCCCGAACCGGACAGCACCGGACCTTTACCGGGCAGCGCTGACGCCGAACCGGACAGCGCTGACCCCGAACCGGACAGCGCCGGACACTCACCGGACAGCACCAGCCCCGTCCGGGCCGTACCGGGAGCTCCCGGCCCTTCCGCGGCCGCCGGGGGCAGCGGTGACCCCTGAGCGCTGACCTTGCGCCAGGCCGGACCGGACACTGCGCTCCGTGCCCGGTGCTCCCTCTCCCGGTGCTCTCTCCGTTCCCGGTGCTCGCTCTGTGCCCGGTGCTCTCTCCGTGCCCGGTTCTCTCTCCGTTCCCGGTCCTCTCTCTCCCGGTTCTCTCTCCGTTCCCGGTGATCTCTCCGTTCCCGGTGCTCTCTCCGTTCCCGGTGCTCTCTCCTTCCGGTGTTCTCTCCTTCCCGGTGTTCTCTCTCCCGGTGATCTCTCCGTTCCCGGTTCTCTCTCCGTTCCCGGTCCTCTCTCTCCCGGTGCTCTCTCCGTTCCCTGTTCTCTCTCCGTTCCCGGTGCTCTCTCCGTTCCCGGTCCTCCCTCTCTCGGTGCTCTCTCCGTTCCCATTCCCGGTCCCGTTCCCGGTGTTCCCGTTCCCGTTCCCGGTCCCGGTGCTCCCGGTGCTCCCGGTGCCGGTCCCGGTGCTCCCGTTCCCGTTCCCGGTGCCGGTCCCGGTGTTCGCTCTCCCGTTCCCGTTCCCGGTCCCGGTGCCGGTGTTCGCTCTCCCGTTCCCGTTCCCGGTCCCGGTGCCGGTCCCGGTGCCGGTGTTCGCTCTCCCGTTCCCGTTCCCGTTCCCGTTCCCGTTCCCGTTCCCGGTCCCGTTCCCGCTCCCGTTCCCGTTCCCGGTGCCGGTGTTCGCTCTCCCGTTCCCGGTCCCGTGCCGGTCCCGGTGCTCCCGGTGCCGGTGTTCGCTCTCCCGTTCCCGTTCCCGTTCCGTTCCCGGTGCTCCCGTTCCCGTTCCCGGTGCTCCCGTTCCCGTTCCCGTTCCCGGTTCTCCCGGTGCCGGTCCCGGTTCTCCCGTTCCCGTTCCCGTTCCCGGTTCCGGTGCCGGTCCCGGTGTTCGCTCTCCCGTTCCCGTTCCCGTTCCCGCTCCCGTTCCCGGTTCCGGTCCCGGTCCCGGTTCTCCCGGTGCCGGTCCCGGTTCTCCCGGTGCTCCCGGTGCCGGTCCCGGTTCTCCCGTTCCCGTTCCCGTTCCCGGTTCCGGTGCCGTTCCCGGTTCTCCCGGTGCTCCCGGTGCCGGTCCCGGTGTTCGCTCTCCCGGTCCCGTTCCCGTTCCCGTTCCCGTTCCCGGTCCCGGTCCCGGTGCCGTTCCCGGTGTTCGCTCTCCCGTTCCCGTTCCCGTTCCCGGTCCCGTTCCCGTTCCCGGTCCCGGTCCCGTTCCCGGTTCCGGTCCCGTTCCCGGTGCCGTTCCCGTTCCCGTTCCCATTCCCGTTCCCGTTCCCGTTCCCGTTCCCGTTCCCGGTTCTCCCGGTGCCGGTCCCGGTTCTCCCGGTGCCATGGCGGCCCGGCCGGGTTCCAGTTCGCCATCGACCGCGGCGGGACCTTCACGGACGTGTTCGCCCGGTGCCCCGGGGGCCGCGTGCGCGTGCTCAAGCTGCTCTCCGAGGACCCCGCGTACCGGGACGCGCCCACCGAGGGCATCCGCCGCGTCCTGCAGGAGGTGGGGGCGGCGCCGCGACCCCCGCGACCCCCGGGAGGAGATGGGAACACCGGGACCCCCGGACCGCCGGGAGCGAGATGGGAACTGCCGCGACCCCCGCGACCCCCGGGAGGGAGATGGGGACCCCCGGGACCCCCGGGAGGGAGATCGGACCCCCGGGACCCCTGAGACCCCCGGGAGAGAGATAGGAACCCCCGGGACCCCCGGGAGAGAGAGATGGGGACCCCCGGGACCCCTGAGACCCCCGGGACCCCCGGGAGGGAGATGGGGACCCCCGGGACCACCGGGACCCCCGGGAGGGAGATCGGGACCCCCGGGACCCCCGGGACCCCCGGGAGGGAGATGGGAACTGCCGCGACCCCCGCGACCCCCGGGAGGGAGATCGGGACCCCCGGGACCCCCGGGACCCCCGGGAGAGAGATGGGAACCCCCGAGACCCCCGGGAGCGAGATGGGGACCCCCGGGACCCCCGGGACCCCCGGGAGCGAGATGGGGACCCCCGGGACCCCCGGGAGAGAGATGGGGACCCCGGGACCCCGGGAGGGAGATGGGACCCCCGGGACCCCCGGGACCCCCGGGAGGGAGATGGGACCCCCGGGACCCTCGAGACCCCCGGGACCCCCGGGAGGGAGATGGGGACCCCCGGGACCCCCGGGAGGGAGATGGGGACCCCCGGGACCCCCGGGACCCCCGGGAGGGAGATGGGGACCTCTGGGACCCCCGGGAGGGAGATGGGGACCCCCGGGACCCCCGGGACCCCCGGGACCCCCGGGACCCCCGGGAGAGAGATGGGGACCCCGGGACCCCGGGAGGGAGATGGGACCCCCGGGACCCCCGGGACCCCCGGGAGGGAGATGGGACCCCCGGGACCCTCGAGACCCCCGGGACCCCCGGGAGGGAGATGGGGACCCCCGGGACCCCCGGGAGGGAGATGGGGACCCCCGGGACCCTCGAGACCCCCGGGACCCCCGGGAGGGAGATGGGGACCCCCGGGACCCCCGGGACCCCCGGGAGGGAGATGGGGACCTCTGGGACCCCCGGGAGGGAGATGGGGACCCCCGGGACCCCCGGGACCCCCGGGACCCCCGGGAGGGAGATGGGGACCTCTGGGACCCCCGGGGACACACCAGGACCCCCAAGTCACCCCCCCAGGGTCCCCCCAAGTTCCTTGGGGACCCCCCCTGTCCTAGGGACCCCCCGGGACCCCCATGGGAACCCCCCAGACCCCTCCAGGCCTCCCAACCCCCCCTGCCCCACCCCGTGCTGGGGGTCCCCAAATGGGTCTGGGGGTCCTGGGGCTCAGGTTTGGGGTCCTCAAATGGGTCTGGGGTCCCGCTGTGGGTCAGTTTGGGGGTCCCAGCTCTCAGGTTTGGGGGGGGTCCTGCTGTGGGTCTGGGGTCCCCAAATGGGTCGGGGGTCCCGTTGTGGGTCTGGGGTCCTGCTGTGGGTCGGTTTGGGGGTCCCCAGGTGATTTTGGGGTTCCCAGGTGTATTTGGGGTTCCCCAGATGAATTTTGGGGTCCCCAGGTGATTTTGGGGTCCCCACAGGAGCTGGGGGTGCCCCTGCCCCAGGATCAGCCCCTGGACGCCTCGGGGATCCGCTGGATCCGCATGGGCACCCAGGGGTGCTGTGGGTGAATTTGGGGTTCCCAGGTGATTTTGGGGTCCCAGTTCTCAGTTTTTGGGGTCCCCGCAGGAGCTGGGGGTGCCCCTGCCCCGGGACGGGCACCCAGGGGTGCTGCGGGTGAATTTGGGGTCCCCAGATGATTTTGGGGTTCCCCAGATGAATTTTGGGGTCCCCAGGTGTATTTGGGGTCCCGAGGTGAATTTTGGGGTCCCCAGATGAATTTTGGGGTTCCCAGGTGATTTTGGGGTTCCCCACAGGAGCTGGGGGTGCCCCTGCCCCGGGACGGGCACCCAGGGGTGCTGTGGGTGAATTTGGGGTTTCCAGATGAATTTTGGGGTCCCCAGGTGTATTTGGGGCTCCCCCGGTGAATTTTGGGGTCCCCAGGTGAATTTTGGGGTGTCCCGCAGGAGCTGAGGGTGCCCCTGCCCCGGGACGGGCACCCAGGGGTGCTGCGGGTGAATTTGGGGTTCCCAGGTGATTTTGGGTTCCCCAGGTTGATTTTGGGGTTCCCCAGGTGAATTTTGGGGTTCCCAGGTGAATTTTGGGGTCCCAGGTGTATTTTGGGGTTCCCCAGGTGATTTTGGGGTGTCCCACAGGAACTGGGGGTGCCCCTGCCCCGGGACCAGCCCCTGGACGCCTCGGGCATCCACTGGATCCGCATGGGCACCCAGGGGTGCTGCGGGTGAATTTGGGGTCCCCAGGTGTATTTGGGGTCCCCAGGTGATTTTGGGGTCCCAGGTCTCAGTTTTTGGGGTCCCCACAGGAGCTGGGGGTGCCCCTGCCCCGGGATCAGCCCCTGGACGCGTCGGGGATCCGCTGGATCCGCATGGGCACCCAGGGGTGCTGCGGGTGAATTTGGGGTCCCCAGGTGATTTTGGGGTTCCCCAGGTGATTTTGGGGTCCCAGGTGGATTTTGGGGTTCCCCAGATGAATTTTGGGGTCCCAGGTCTCAGTTTTTGGGGTTCCCCGCAGGAACTGGGGGTGCCCCTGCCCCGGGATCAGCCCCTGGACGCGTCGGGGATCCGCTGGATCCGCATGGGCACCCAGGGGTGCTGCGGGTGAATTTGGGGTTCCCCAGATGAATTTTGGGTTCCCCAGGTGATTTTGGGGTCCCCCGGTGAATTTTGGGGTTCCCCACAGGAATTGGGGGTGCCCCTGCCCCGGGACGGGCACCCAGGGGTGCTGCGGGTGTATTTGGGGTCCCCAGGTGAATTTTGGGGTCCCCCAGGTGATTTTGGGGTCCCCAGGTGATTTTGGGATCCCAGGTCTCAGTTTTTGGGGTGTCCCACAGGAGCTGGGGGTGCCCCTGCCCCGGGATCAGCCCCTGGACGCGTCCGGGATCCGCTGGATCCGCATGGGCACCCAGGGGTGCTGCGGGTGAATTTGGGGTCCCCAGGTGATTTTGGGGTTCCCCAGGTGATTTTGGGTTCCCCAGGTGAATTTTGGGGTTCCCAGGTGAATTTGGGGTCCCAGGTCTCAGTTTTTGGGGTCCCCACAGGAGCTGGGGGTGCCCCTGCCCCGGGATCAGCCCCTGGACGCCTCGGGGATCCGCTGGATCCGCATGGGCACCCAGGGGTGCTGCGGGTGAATTTGGGGTTCCCCCGGTGAATTTTGGGGTTCCCAGGTGAATTTTGGGGTTCCCCAGGTGATTTTGGGGTGTCCCACAGGAACTGGGGGTGCCCCTGCCCCGGGACCAGCCCCTGGACGCCTCGGGCATCCGCTGGATCCGCATGGGCACCCAGGGGTGCTGCGGGTGAATTTGGGGTCCCCAGGTGTATTTGGGGTCCCCAGGTGATTTTGGGGTCCCAGGTCTCAGTTTTTGGGGTCCCCACAGGAGCTGGGGGTGCCCCTGCCCCGGGATCAGCCCCTGGACGCGTCGGGGATCCGCTGGATCCGCATGGGCACCCAGGGGTGCTGTGGGTGATTTTGGGGTTCCCAGGTGATTTTGGGGTTCCCAGGTGATTTTGGGGTCCCCACAGGAATTGGGGGTGCCCCTGCCCCGGGATCAGCCCCTGGACGCGTCGGGGATCCGCTGGATCCGCATGGGCACCCAGGGGTGCTGCGGGTGAATTTGGGGTTCCCCAGATGAATTTTGGGTTCCCCAGGTGATTTTGGGGTCCCCCGGTGAATTTTGGGGTTCCCCACAGGAATTGGGGGTGCCCCTGCCCCGGGACGGGCACCCAGGGGTGCTGCGGGTGTATTTGGGGTCCCCAGGTGAATTTTGGGGTCCCCCAGGTGATTTTGGGGTCCCCAGGTGATTTTGGGATCCCAGGTCTCAGTTTTTGGGGTGTCCCACAGGAGCTGGGGGTGCCCCTGCCCCGGGATCAGCCCCTGGACGCGTCCGGGATCCGCTGGATCCGCATGGGCACCCAGGGGTGCTGTGGGTGAATTTGGGGTTCCCCAGGTGTATTTGGGGTTCCCCAGGTGAATTTTGGGGTCCCAGGTCTCAGTTTTTGGGGTGTCCCACAGGAGCTGGGGGTGCCCCTGCCCCGGGATCAGCCCCTGGACGCGTCCGGGATCCGCTGGATCCGCATGGGCACCACGGTCGCCACCAACGCGCTGCTGCAGCGCCGGGGCGAGCGCGTGGCGCTGGCCGTGACCCGCGGCTTCCGGCACCTGCTGCACATCGGCACCCAGGCGCGGCCGCGCCTCTTCGACCTGGTGAGGGCACAGCTGGCACAGCTGGCACACCTGGGCACACACCTGGGCACACACCTGGCACACACCTGAACCCCCAAACCCAGCCCCAGACCCATCCCACATCGGCACCCAGGCGCGGCCGCGCCTCTTCGACCTGGTGAGGGCACCTGGGGGCACCTGGGGGCACCTGGGGGCACCTGGGCACACCTGGGGGCACCTGAACCCCCAAACCCAGCCCCAAACACACCCACACCTGCTGCACATCGGCACCCAGGCGCGGCCGCGCCTCTTCGACCTGGTGAGGGCACCTGGGCGCACCTGGGGGCACCTGGGCACACACCTGGGCACACCTGGGCACACACCTGGGGGCACCTGAGGGCACACACCTGGGCACACCTGGGCACACACCTGGGCACACACCTGAACCCCCAAACCCAGCTCCAAACACACCCCCAACACACCTGTGCCCGCACCTTTACCCACACCTGTGCCCACACCTGTCCCTGTGCCGTCACCTGTGCTCACACCTGTGCCCACACCTGTACATGTGCCCACACCTGTCCCTGTGCCCACACCTGTGCCCACACCTGTACATGTGCCCACACCTGTCCCTGTGCCCACACCTGTCCCTGTGCCCTCACCGCCACCTCCCAGTGTCCCCTGGGTGTCCGGTGTCCCCTGGGCTCGGTGCCACCCCCTCCCGCTGTGTCCCGTGACCCCTGGGTGACCCCTGGGTGACCCGTGGCCACCTGGCACAGGGCTGGCACATCCCGTGACTGCCACCGTGTCCCCGTGTCCCTGTGTCCCCTCCTGGGCTGGCACCGTGTCCCTGTGCCCCACACTGTCCCTGCTGTGGGGCACGGTGTCCCCACGCTGTCCCCTCCCAGGCTGGCACCGTGTCCCCATGTGCCCCACACTGTCCCTGCTGTGGGGCACAGTGTCCCCGTGTCCCCCTGTCCCTGTGTCCCCGTGTCCCCTCCTGGGGCTGGCACCCTGTGCCCCACAGTGTCCCCACGCTGTCCCCTCTCAGGCTGGCACCGTGTCCCTGTGCCCCACACCTGTCCCCACACCCTGTCCCCGTGTCCCCTCCTGGGGCTGGCACTGCGTCCCCGTGTGCCCCACAGTGTCCCCGTGTCCCCTCAGGCTGGCACCCTGTGCCCCACACTGTCCCCACCATGGGACTCAGTGTCCCCACACTGTCCCCTCTCAGGCTGGCACCGTGTCCCCCGTGTGCCCCACACTGTCCTGCTGTGGGGCTCGGTGTCCCCCTGGTGTCCCTGTGTCCCCTCCTGGGCTGGCACTGTGTTCCTGTGCCCCATGGTGCCCTCACACCCTGTCCCCATGTCCCCTCTCAGGCTGGCACTGTGTCCCCATGTGCCCCACACCTGTCCCTGCTGTGGGGCTTCAATGTCCCCCCTCTGTCCCTGTCCCTCTGTCCCTCTGTCCCTGTCCCTCTGTCCCTGTGTCCCTCTGTCCCTGTGTCCCTGTCCCTGTGTCCCTGTGTCCCTGTGTCCCTCTGTCCCTGTGTCCCTCTGTCCCTGTGTCCCTGTGTCCCTGTGTCCCTGTGTCCCTGTCCCTCTGTCCCTCTGTCCCTGTGTCCCTGTCCCTGTCCCTGTGTCCCTGTGTCCCTCTGTCCCTCTGTCCCTGTGTCCCTGTGTCCCTGTCCCTGTGTCCCTCTGTCCCTGTCCCTGTGTCCCTGTGTCCCGGTGTCCCTGTGTCCCTCTGTCCCTGTGTCCCTGTGTCCCGGTGTCCCGGTGTCCCTGTGTCCCTGTGTCCCTGTGTCCCTCTGTCCCTCTGTCCCTGTCCCTGTGTCCCTGTGTCCCTCTGTCCCTGTGTCCCTCTGTCCCTCTGTCCCTGTCCCTGTGTCCCTGTGTCCCTCTGTCCCTGTGTCCCTCTGTCCCTGTCCCCTGGCTCGGGGCCGCGCTGGCACCAGCCGGGTCTGGCCCTGTGCCCGGCTCCGCTCACGGGACACACACGGGACAGGGACAGGAGACACCGGGGACATCGGGGACATTGGGGACATCGGGGGGACACAGGGACACACGGACACAGGGACACAGGGACAGGGACAGAGGGACACAGGGACACAGGGACAGGGACAGGGACACAGGGACACAGGGACAGGGACAGAGGGACACAGGGACACAGGGACAGGGACAGGGACACAGGGACAGGGACAGAGGGACAGAGGGACAGAGGGACAGAGGGACAGGGACAGGGACAGGGACAGGGACACAGGGACACAGGGACACAGGGACACAGGGACAGAGGGACACAGGGACAGGGACAGAGGGACAGAGGGACAGAGGGACAGGGACAGGGACAGGGACAGGGACACAGGGACACAGGGACACAAGGACACAGGGACACAGGGACAGGGACAGAGGGACACAGGGACACAGGGACACCGGGACACCGGGACACCGGGACACAGGGACACAGGGACACAGGGACAGGGACAGAGGGACAGAGGGACACAGGGACACAGGGACAGGGACACAGGGACAGGGGACAGAGGGACAGGGACAGAGGGACACAGGGACACAGGGACACAGGGACACCGGGACACCGGGACACAGGGACACAGGGACACAGGGACAGGGACAGAGGGACAGAGGGACACAGGGACACAGGGACACAGGGACAGAGGGACACAGGGACACCGGGACACAGGGACACAGGGACACAGGGACAGGGACAGGGACACAGGGACACAGGGACACAGGGACACAGGGACACAGGGACACAGGGACAGGGACAGGGACACAGGGACAGGGGACACGGGCAGTGACGTCCCTGCGCCAGCCCACTCCTGTCCCCGTGCCACCCACCCTGGTGCCATGCCCGTGACCTCCCAGTGTCCTCCCAGTGCTGTCCCAGTGCCACCACTGGTGCCAGCCCCATGTCCCCAGTGCCACCACTGGTGCCACCCCCGTGTCCCCGGTGTCACCCCGGTGCCACCCCCGGTGCCACCCCGGTGTCCCCGCAGGAGGTGGCCATGCCCGACGTGCTCTACGAGGAGGTGATCGAGGTGGACGAGCGGCTGATCCCCGAGCAGGACGATTGTCACCTGCCAGGGAGTGACAGCTGGCCCCGGGTGACAGGTGGGTGACACTGGGTGACACTGGGTGACACTGGCACTGTCACCTGCCAGGGAGTGACAGCTGGCCGCGGGTGACAGGTGGGTGACACTGGGTGACACCGGGTGACACTGGGTGACACTGGCATTGTCACCTGCCAGGCAGTGACAGCTGGCCCCGGGTGACAGGTGGGTGACACTGGGTGACACTGGGTGGCACTGGGTGACACTGGGTGACAATGGGTGACACTGGCACTGTCACCTGCCCGGGAGTGACAGCTGGCCCCGGGTGACAGGTGGGTGGCACTGGGTGACACTGGGTGACACTGGGTGACAGGTGGGTGACACTGGGTGACAGGTGGGTGACACTGGGTGACACTGGCACTGTCACCTGCCAGGGAGTGACAGCTGGCCCCGGGTGACAGGTGGGTGACACTGGGTGACACTGGGTGACACTGGGTGACAATGGGTGACACCAGGTGACACTGGGTGACACTGGGTGACACTGGGTGACACCGGGTGACACTGGGTGACACTGGCACTGTCACCTGCCCGGGAGTGACAGCTGGCCCCGGGTGACAGGTGGGTGACACTGGGTGACACTGGGTGACACTGGGTGACACCAGGTGACACTGGGTGGCACTGGGTGACACTGGGTGACACTGGGTGACAATGGGTGACAATGGGTGACACCAGGTGACACTGGGTGACACTGGGTGACACTGGGTGACACCGGGTGACACTGGGTGACACTGGCACTGTCACCTGCCCGGGAGTGACAGCTGGCCCCGGGTGACAGGTGGGTGACACTGGGTGGCTCTGGGTGACACAGGGTGACACTGGCACTGTCACCTGCCAGGCAGTGACAGCTGGCCCCGGGTGACAGGTGGGTGACACTGGGTGACACTGGGTGACACTGGGTGACACTGGCATTGTCACCTGCCAGGCAGTGACAGCTGGCCGCGGGTGACAGGTGGGTGACACCGGGTGGCACTGGGTGACACTGGCATTGTCACCTACCAGGGAGTGACAGCTGGCCGCGGGTGACAGGTGGGTGACACTGGGTGACACCGGGTGACACTGGGTGACACTGGGTGACACTGGGTGACAGGTGGGTGGCACTGGGTGACACTGGCACTGTCACCTGCCAGGGAGTGACAGCTGGCCCCGGGTGACAGGTGGGTGACACTGGGTGACACCGGGTGACACTGGGTGACACTGGGTGACACTGGGTGACAGGTGGGTGACACTGGGTGACACTGGGTGACACTGGCACTGTCACCTGCCCGGGAGTGACAGCTGGCCCCGGGTGACAGGTGGGTGGCACTGGGTGACACTGGGTGACACTGGGTGACACTGGCACTGTCACCTGCCAGGGAGTGACAGCTGGCCCCGGGTGACAGGTGGGTGACACTGGGTGACACTGGGTGACACTGGGTGACACTGGCACTGTCACCTGCCAGGCAGTGACAGCTGGCCCCGGGTGACAGGTGGGTGACACTGGGTGGCTCTGGGTGACACTGGGTGACACTGGCACTGTCACCTGCCCGGGAGTGACAGCTGGCCCCGGGTGACAGGTGGGTGACACTGGGTGACACAGGGTGACACCGGGGGGGTCTGGGGGAGGGATTTGAGGGGAGGTGACACCAGGAGTGTCCCTGTCCCCTCAGGGAGCTCGGGTGTCACCCTGGGGGTGCCATGGAGGGTCTCAGGGGGTCTCAGGGTGTCCCAGGGTGTCACTCCTGTCACCCCAGGGTGCTCGGGTGTCACCCTGCTGGTGCAGTGGGGGTCTCAGGGTGTCCCAGGGGGTCTCAGGGTGTCACTCCCATCACCCCAGGGTGCTCGGGTGTCACCCTGCTGGTGCAGCGCCCCCTGGACGTGGAGCGGCTCCGCCGGGATCTGCAGCGGGTGCTGGAGCGCGGCGTGCGCAGCCTGGCGGTGCTGCTGCTGCACAGCTACGCGTGAGTGGGGGGTCCTGGGGGTCCTGGGGGGGTCCCGGGGGTCCTGGGGGGGTTTGGGGGGTCCCGGGGGGTCCCGGGGGGTCCTGTGGGTGCTGCTGCTGCACAGCTACGCGTGAGTGGGGGGGGATTGGGGGGATTGGGGGGTCCTGAGGGGTCCTGGGGGTGCTGGGGGGTCCTGGGGGGTCCCGGGGGGTCCTAGGGGCCCTGTGGGTGCTGCTGCTGCACAGCTCCGCGTGAGTGGGGGGTCCTGGGGGTCCTGGGGGGATTTGGGGGGTCCCGGGGGGTCCCGGGGGGTCCTGTGGGTGCTGCTGCTGCACAGCTACGCGTGAGTGGGGGGGATTGGGGGGTCCTGGGGGGATTTGGGGGGTCCCGGGGGGTCCTAGGGGCCCTGTGGGTGCTGCTGCTGCACAGCTACGCGTGAGTGGGGGGTCCTGAGGGGTCCTGGGGGTTCCGGGGGGTCCTGGGGGGATTTGGGGGTCCTGTGGGTGCTGCTGCTGCACAGCTATGTGTGAGTCTGGGGGTCCCAGGGGGATTTGGGGGGTCCTGGGGGGTCCCGGGGGGTCCTGTGGGTGCTGCTGCTGCACAGCTACGCGTGAGTGACGGGGGTCCCGGGGGTCCTGGGGGGGTCCCAGGGGGGTTTGGGGGGTCCCGGGGGGTCCTGGGGGGGGTTGGGGGTGCTGGGGGTCCTGTGGGTGCTGCTGCTGCACGGCTACACGTGAGTGGGGGGTCCCGGGGGTCCTGGGGGGTCCTGGGGGTCCCGGGGGGGATTTTGGGGGTCCCGGGGGTCCCGCGGGCGCTGCTGCACGGCCCCGTGTCAGTTTGGGGGTCCCGGGGGGGATTTTGGGGGTCCTGGGGGTCCCGGGGGTCCCTGGGGGGGTTTTGGGGGTCTGGGGGTCCCCAAGCCCGGCGGAGCTGCCCTGATGGGTGAGGGGGGGCTCGGGGGGGTCCCGGGTGTGACACAGGGGTGGCACAGGTGGCACACAGGAGTCACACAGGTGTCACACAGGTGTCACACAGTGTCACACAAGTGGCACACAGGTGGCCGGGCCATGAGAAGCAGGTGGGGTTTGTGGGTACAGGTGACATGGGTGGCACACAGGTGACACGGGTGGCACACAGGTGTCACACAGGTAACACAGGTGGCACACAGGTGGCACAGGTGTCACCCAGGTGTCCCCGCAGGTGGCACAGGTGTCACAGAGGTGGCACAGGTGGCACACAGGTGTCACCCCGGTGCCCCCGCAGGTGACACAGGTGTCACACGGGTGGCACACAGGTGTCACACAGGTGTGACAGGTGGCACACAGGTGTCACACAGGTGGCACAGGTGTCACCCAGGTGTCACACAGGTGGCTCAGGTGGCACACAGGTGTGATGCAGGTGTCACACAGGTGGCACAGGTGTCACATAGGTGGCACAGGTGTGACAGGTGGCACAGGTGTCACCCAGGTGCCCCCGCAGGTGGCCGGGCCATGAGCAGCAGGTGGGGTTTGTGGGTACAGGTGGCACAGGTGTCACACGGGTGGCACACAGGTGTCACACAGGTGGTACAGGTGTGGCACAGGTGGTACAGGTGTCACCCAGGTGTCACCCCGGTGCCCCCGCAGGTGGCCGGGCCACGAGCAGCAGGTGGGCGCGCTGGCGCGGGCGCTGGGCTTCGCGCAGGTGTCGCTGTCGTCGGCCGTGGCGGGCATGGCGCGGGCGGTGCCGCGCGGGCTCACGGCCTGCGTCGACGCCTACCTGAGCCCCGGGGTGCGGCGCTACCTGGACGGCTTCTGCCAGGGCTTCCGGGGCGGCCTGCAGGTGAGCGGGGAGGCGGGCACACCTGGGGCACCTGGGGGCACCTGGGGGCACCTGGGGACACAGGGCGGCCTGCAGGTGAGCGGGGAGGCGGGCACACCTGGGGCACCTGGGGGCACCTGGGGACACCTGGGGACAGTGGGGACACCTGGGGCACCTGGGGGCACCTGGGGACACCTGGGGGCACCTGGGGACACCCGGGCACACCTGGGCACACCTGGGCACACCTGGGCACACCTGGGGCACACCATAGCCCCCATAGCACCCCATAGCGCCCCATATCCCATTTCCAGGGGGTGCAGGTGCTGTTCATGCGCTCCGACGGGGGGCTCACACCCCATAGCGCCCCATAGCGCCCCATAGCGCCCCATAGTGCCCCATAGCGCCCCATGTCCCATGTCCAGGGGGTCCAGGTGCTGTCCATGGGGGTCTCACGCCCCATAGCGCCCCATAGCGCCCCATAGCGCCCCATACCCCGTTTCCAGGGGGTCCAGGTGCTGTTCATGCGCTCCGATGGGGGGCTCACACCCCATAGCGCCCCATAGCGCCCCATATCCCGTTTCCAGGGGGTCCAGGTGCTGTTCATGCGCTCCGATGGGGGGCTCACACCCCATAGCGCCCCATAGCGCCCCATAGCGCCCCATACCCCGTTTCCAGGGGGTCCAGGTGCTGTTCACGGGGGTCTCACGCCCCATAGCGCCCCATAGCGCCCCATAGCGCCCCATATCCCGTGTCCAGGGGGTCCAGGTGCTGTTCCATGGGGTCTCACACCCCATAGCGCCCCATAGCGCCCCATATCCCGTTTCCAGGGGGTCCAGGTGCTGTTCATGCGCTCCGATGGGGGGCTCACACCCCATAGCGCCCCATAGCGCCCCATAGCGCCCCATACCCCGTTTCCAGGGGGTCCAGGTGCTGTTCACGGGGGTCTCACGCCCCATAGCGCCCCATAGCGCCCCATAGCGCCCCATATCCCGTGTCCAGGGGGTCCAGGTGCTGTTCATGCGCTCCGATGGGGGGCTCACGCCCCATAGCGCCCCATAGCGCCCCATATCCCGTTTCCAGGGGGTGCAGGTGCTGTCCATGGGGGTCTCACGCCCCATAGCGCCCCATAGCGCCCCATAGCGCCCCATACCCCGTTTCCAGGGGGTGCAGGTGCTGTTCATGCGCTCCGATGGGGGGCTCACACCCCATAGCGCCCCATAGCGCCCCATATCCCGTGTTTAGGGGGTCCAGGTGCTGTTCATGCGCTCCGACGGGGGGCTCACACCCCATAGCGCCCCATAGCGCCCCATAGCGCCCCATATCCCGTGTCCAGGGGGTCCAGGTGCTGTTCATGCGCTCCGATGGGGGGCTCACGCCCATGGCCTCCTTCGGGGGGGCTCGCGCCATCCTCTCGGGCCCGGCCGCGGGGGTCGTGGGCTACGCCCGCACCACCTTCGACCCCCGCGACGGGACCCCCGTCATCGGCTTCGACATGGGAGGTGAGGGGCGCGTGGGGCGGGGGGCCCGTGGGGCGGGGGTCCTGTGGGGCGGGGGGCGCATGGGGCGGGGGTCCCGTGGGGCGGGGGGTCCCGTGGGGCGGGGGGTCCCGTGGGATTGGGGGTCCTGTGGGATTGGGGGTCCCGTGGGATTGGGGGTCCTGTGGGGTGGGGGTCCCGTGGGATTGGGGGGGTCCCGTGGGGCGGGGGTCCCGTGGGGTGTGGGGGTCCCGTGGGGCGGGGGAGCCCGTGGGATTGGGGGTCTGGGTGGGTTTGGGGGTCCCACCAGGGTTGGGGGTCCCGTGGGGTGGGGGTCCCGTGGGGCGGGGGTCCCGTGGGATTGGGGGTCCCGTGGGGCGGGGGTCCCGTGGGATTGGGGGTCCCGTGGGGCGGGGGGGCGCGTGGGATTGGGGGTCCCGTGGGGCGGGGGTCCCGTGGGGCGGGGGGCCCGTGGGGCGGGGGGCCCGTGGGGCGGGGGATCCTGTGGGGCGGGGGTCCCGTGGGATTGGGGTTCCCGTGGGGCAGGGGTCCAGTGGGATTGGGGGTCCCGTGGGGTGGGGGGTCCCAACCAGGGTTTGGGGTTCCCACCAGGGTTGGGGGTTCCGTGGGGCGGGGGTCCCGTGGGATTTGGGGTCCTGTGGGATTTGGGGTCCCGTGGGATTTGGGGTCCCGTGGGATTGGGGCCCTGGGCAGAGGTCCAGCTGGTATTGGGGGTCCCACCAGGGCTGGGGTCTCATTGGGTTTGGGGGTCCCGTTTGGATTTGGGGTCCCGTTGGGGTTGGGGGTCTGTCTGGGGTTGGGGGTCCCAACCAGGGTTTGGGGTCCCATTGGGATTTGGGGTCCTGTGAGTTGGGGGTCCGGCTGGGATTTGGGGCTGATGTTTTTGGGGTCCCTCGGGGTTTTTGGGGTCCCTGTTTCGGGCATTCAGTGTTTTTGGGGTCCCTGTTTTGGGGCTCAGTGGTTTTGGGGTCCCTGTTTTGGGGTCGATGTTTTTGGGGTCCCGTGGGGTTTTTGGGGTCCCTCGGGGATTTTGGGGTCCCAGTTTCGGGGCTCAGCGCTTTTAGGGTCCCTGTTTTTGGGGTCGATGTTTTTGGGGTCCCGCCGTGTTTTGGGGTCCCAGTTTCGGGGCTCAGCGGTTTGGGGGTCCCTGTTTTGGAGTCGATGTTTTTGGGGTCCCTCGGGATTTTTGGGGTCCCTGTTTTTGGAATCGATGTTTTTGGGGTCCCACCATGTTTTGGGGTCCCAGTTTCGGGTCCCACCATGTTTTGGGGTCCCTGTTTCGGGGTTTTTGGGGTCCCGCCGTGTTTTGGGGTCCCAGTTTCGGGGTTCAGTGTTTTTGGGGTCCCAGTTTCGGGGCTCAGCGGTTTCGGGGTCCCTGTTTTTGGAGTCGATGTTTTTGGGGTCCGGCCGTGTTTTGGGGTCCCAGTTTCGGGGTTCAGTGTTTTTGGGGTCCCAGTTTCGTGGCTCAGCGGTTTTGGGGTCCCTGTTTTTGGAGTCAATGTTTTTGGGGTCCCGCCGTGTTTTGGGGTCCCAGTTTCGTGGCTCAGCGGTTTTGGGGTCCCTGTTTCGGGGTTTTTGGGGTCCCAGTTTCGGGGCTCAGCGGTTTCGGGGTCCCTGTTTCAGTGTTCAGTGGTTTCGGGGTCCCAGTTTCGGGGTTCAGTGTTTTCGGGGTCCCTGTTTCGGGGTTTTTGGGGTCCCAGTTTCGTGGCTCAGCGGTTTTGGGGTCCCTGTTTCGGGGCTCAGCGGTTTTTGGGGTCCCAGTTTCGTGGCTCAGCGGTTTCGGGGTCCCTGTTTTTGGGGTCGATGTTTTTGGGGTCCGGCTGTGTTTTGGGGTCCCTGTTTCAGTGTTCAGTGTTTTTGGGGTCCCAGTTTCGTGGCTCAGCGGTTTGGGGGTCCCTGTTTCGGGGTTTTTGGGGTCCCGCCGTGTTTTGGGGTCCCAGTTTCGTGGCTCAGCGGTTTCGGGGTCCCAGTTTCGGGGTTTTTGGGGTCCCTGTTTCGGGGTTTTTGGGGTCCCAGTTTCGTGGCTCAGCGGTTTCGGGGTCCCAGTTTCGGGGTTTTTGGGGTCCCAGTTTCGGGGTTCAGTGTTTTTGGGGTCCCAGTTTCGGGGCTCAGTGGTTTCGGGGTCCCAGTTTCGGGGTTCAGTGTTTTCGGGGTCCCTGTTTCGGGGTTTTTGGGGTCCCAGTTTCGTGGCTCAGCGGTTTCGGGGTCCCTGTTTCGGGGTTTTTGGGGTCCCAGTTTCGGGGCTCAGCGGTTTTGGGGTCCCTGTTTCGGGGTTTGGGGTTTTTGTGGTCCCAGTTTCGTGGCTCAGTGTTTTTGGGGTCCCTGTTTTTGGAGTCAATGTTTTTGGGGTCCCACCATGTTTTGGGGTCCCAGTTTCGGGGTTTTGGGGGTCCCTGTTTCGGGGCTCAGCGGTTTCGGGGTCCCAGTTTCGGGGTTCGGGGTTTTTGGGGTCCCAGTTTCAGTGTTCAGCGGTTTGGGGGTCCCTGTTTCGGGGTTTTTGGGGTCCCAGTTTCGGGGCTCAGCAGTTTCGGGGTCCCTGTTTTTGGAGTCGATGTTTTTGGTGTCCCAGTTTCGAGGCTCAGCGGTTTGGGGGTCCCTGTTTCGGGGTTCGGGGTTTTTGGGGTCCCAGTTTCGTGGCTCAGCGGTTTTGGGGTCCCGCCGTGTTTTGGGGTCCCAGTTTCGGGGCTCAGCGGTTTCGGGGTCCCTGTTTCAGTGTTCAGTGGTTTCGGGGTCCCAGTTTCGGGGTTCAGTGTTTTCGGGGTCCCTGTTTCGGGGTTTTTGGGGTCCCAGTTTCGTGGCTCAGCGGTTTTGGGGTCCCTCGGGGTTTTTGGGGTCCCTGTTTCGGGGTTCGGGGTTTTTGGGGTCCCAGTTTCGGGGCTCAGCGGTTTCGGGGTCCCTGTTTCGGGGTTTTTGGGGTCCCGCCGTGTTTTGGGGTCCCAGTTTCGGGGCTCAGCGGTTTGGGGGTCCCAGTTTCGGGGTTTTTGGGGTCCCTGTTTCGGGGTTCAGTGTTTTTGGGGTCCCAGTTTCGTGGCTCAGCGGTTTCGGGGTCCCTGTTTTTGGAGTCGATGTTTTTGGGGTCCCAGTTTCGGGGTTTCGGGGTCCCAGGCACCTCCACGGACGTGAGCCGCTTCGCGGGGCAGCTGGAGCACGTGTTCGAGGCCAGCACGGCCGGCGTCTCCATCCAGGCGCCGCAGCTCGACATCAACACCGTGGCGGCGGGGGGCGGCTCCCGGCTCTTCTTCCGGTGGGGAGGGGGCGTGGGGAGGTGTGGGGAGGTGTGGGGAGGTGTGGGGAGATGTGGGGAGGTGTGGGGAGGTGTGGGGAGATGTGGGGAGGTGTGGGGAGGTGTGGGGAGATGTGGGGAGGTGTGGGGAGATGTGGGGAGATGTGGGGAGATGTGGGGAGGTGTGGGGAGATGTGGGGAGATGTGGGGAGATGTGGGGAGGTGTGGGGAGATGTGGGGAGGGGGCTCGGGGGGGCGGGGGAGATGTGGGGAGGGGGAGTGGGGGAGGTGTGGGGAGGGGGCTCGGGGGGGCGGGGGAGATGTGGGGAGGTGTGGGGAGATGTGGGGAGATGTGGGGAGGGGGCTCGGGGGGCAGGGGAGATGTGGGGAGGGGGCTGCAGAGGTGGGGGAATGTGGGGAGGGGATGGGGGGATGTGTAGGGAGGGGTCTTGGGGAGGGGGGGAGATGTGGGGAGGGGGCTCGGGGATGGGGGATGTGGGGAGGGAATGGGGGGAGATGTGGGGAGGGGGCTCAGGTATGTGGGGAAATGTGGGGAGGGGGCTCGGGGAGGTGTAGGGAGATGTGGGGAGGGGGAATGGGGGCAGATGTGGGGAGGGGGCTCGGGGGGGTCGTGGTTTAGAGGTCTGGGCTTGGGGGGTGGGGGGATCTTGGTGTCCCCTGGGTGTCCCCTGGGTGTCCCCAGGGTGTCACTGTGTCCCCTGGGTGTCCCCGTCCCCTGGGTGTCCCTGTCCCTTGGGTGTCACTGTCCCCTGGGTGTCCCATGGGTGTCACTGTCCCCTGGGTGTCACTGTCCCCTGGGTGTCACTGTCCCCTGGGTGTCCCCTGGGTGTCCCCATGGGTGTCCCTGTCCCCCATGGGTGTCACTGTCCCCTGGGTGTCCCATGGGTGTCCCTGTCCCCGATGGGTGTCCCTGTTCCCTGGGTGTCACCGTCCCATGGGTGTCACTGTCCCCGTGTCCCCTGGGTGTCCCCATGGGTGTCACTGTCCCCAGGGTGTCCCTGTCCCCTGGGTGTCCCCTGGGTGTCCCCTGGGTGTCTCCCATGGGTGTCACTGTCCCCGTGTCCCCTCAGCTCCGGGCTCTATGTGGTCGGTCCCGAATCCGCCGGCGCTCACCCGGGCCCAGCGTGCTACCGCAAGGGTGAGGCAGGGACACGCGTGTCACATGTGTGTCATATGTGTCACCTCCCTGTCACCTGTGTGTCACCTGTGTCACCTGTGTGTCACCTGTGTGTCCTGTGTGTGTCACGTGTGTTACCTGTGTGTGTCACTGTGTCACCTGTGTCACCTGTGTGTCACCTGTGTGTGTCACTCTGTCACTGTGTGTCATTGTCACCTGTGTCACCTGTGTGTGTCACTGTGTGTCACCTGTGTGTGTGACGTGTGTGTCACCTGTGTCACTGTGTGTCACTCTGTGTGTCACCTGTGTGTGTCACCTGTGTCACCTTTGTGTCACTGTGTGTGTCACCCCTGTCACTGTGTCACTGTCACGTGTCTCCATATTGCCGTGTCACCGTGTCCCCCTGACCCCCTGGTGTCCCCTGACTGTCCCCGTGTCCCCAATGTCCCCTGACTGTCCCCGTGTCCCCAGGCGGTCCCCTGACTGTCCCCGATGTCCCCGTGTCCCCGATGTCCCCGTGTCCCCATTGTCCCCGTGTCCCCTGATGTCCCCGTGTCCCCGTGTCCCCAGGCGGGCCCCTGACTGTCCCCGTGTCCCCGTGTCCCCGATGTCCCCGTGTCCCCATTGTCCCCGTGTCCCCTGACTGTCCCCGATGTCCCCGTGTCCCCTGATGTCCCCGTGTCCCCGTGTCCCCTGACTGTCCCCGTGTCCCCGTGTCCCCGTGTCCCCTGACTGTCCCGTGTCCCCGTGTCCCCAGGCGGGCCCCTGACTGTCACCGACGCCAACCTGGTCCTGGGCCGGCTGCTCCCGGATTATTTCCCGCGGATCTTCGGCCCGGGCGAGGATCAGCCGCTCTGTCGCGACACGGCCGTGGCGGCGTTCCGGCGGCTGGCGGCCACCATCCGCGCCTTCCGGGGCGGGCGGGGCGCGGGGGACACCGCGGGGGACGGCGCGGGGGACAACGCGGGGGACAACGCGGGTGACAACGCGGGTGACGGCACGAGTGACAGCACAGGTAACAGTGCGGGTGAAAACACGGGTGATGGCACGGGTGACACTACAGGTGATGGCACGGGTGACAACGCGGGTGACAACACGGGTGATGGTACAGGTGACAATGTGGGTGACACCGTGAGTGACAGTGTGGGTGACACCATGGGTGACAGTGCCGGTGACAACACGGGTAACAGCACGGGTGACAGCGCAGGTGAGACTGCAGGTGACAACATGGGTGACAGCACAGGTAACAACGCGGGTGACACCGTGGGTGACACCGTGGGTGATGACACGGGTGATGCTGTGGGTGACACCACATGTGACACCACTCATGACACCACGTGTGACACCCCACGTGACCCCACAGGTGACCCTGCAGGTGACCCTGCAGGTGACACCACACGTGACACCACACGTGACACCACATGTGACACACGTGACGCCCCGTGTGCCTCCGCAGGTGACACCACACAGGACACCACATGTGACACACATGTCACCCCATGTGACACACGTGACAACCTGCGTGACCCTGCAGGTGACACCACACGTGACACCACACGTGACACACGTGACGCCCCGTGTGCCCCCGCAGGTGCCGCGGCGCCGCTCTCGGTGGAGGAGGTGGCCCTGGGCTTCATCCGTGTCGCCAACGAGGCCATGTGCCGGCCCATCCGCGCCCTGACACAGGTGACACGCGTGTGACACGTGTGACATGAGTGACGTGTGTGACATGAGTGACACCGCACATGTGACAGGCGTGACATGAGTGACATGAATGACATGTGTGACACTGTGCGTGGCATGTGTGACACCATGCGTGACAGGTGTGACACCGTGTGTGACAGGCGTGACATGAGTGACAGCACACGAGATGTGTGACATGTGTGACAACACGCGTGACATGTGTGACATGTGTGACATGTGTGACAATGTGCATGACATGTGTGGCATGTGTGACATGTGTGACATGTGTGGCATGTGTGACACCACATGTGACATGTGTGACCCTGCGTGTGACATGTGTGACATGTGTGACATGTGTGACACCGCATGTGACATGTGTGACACTGCATGTGACATGTGTGACACTACGTGTGACATGTGTGGCATGTGTGACATGTGTGGCATGAGTGACACTGCATGTGACATGTGTGACGTGTGACACTGCATGTGACATGTGAGACACCGCGTGTGACGCGTGTGACACGTGTGACATGTGTGACGTGTGTGACACCGCACATGACATGAGTGACACTGCACGTGACAGGCGTGACCCCACATGTGACCCCACGTGTGACCCCACACCTGACACCCCACACCTGACCCCCCCCACGTGACACGCGTGACCCCACACCTGACACTGTGTGTGACCCCACCCCTGACCCCCCCCACGTGCCACGCGTGACCCCATGGTCTGTGCCACGCGTGACGCCGTGCCCCCCGCGGTGCCAGGCCCGGGGTCACGACGCCTCGCGCCACGTGCTGGCGTGTTTCGGCGGCGCCGGGGGGCAACACGCGTGTGCCATCGCCCGCGCCTTGGGCATGACCAAGGTCTTCATCCACAAGTACGGGGGGACTGGGGGATTGGGGGGATTTGGGGGGGGCCGGGGGGGTCCCGAGGGTTTGGGGGTTGGGGGGGTCCTGGGGGATTGGGGGGTTTGGGGGATTTTGGGGGGATTGGGGGGTTTTGGGGGTCCCGAGGATTTGGGGGGTTTGGGGGGTCCTGGGGGGTCCCAAGGGTTTGGGGGTTCCTGAGGGAATTGGGGGATTTGGAGGATTTGGGGGTCCTGAAGTTTTTGGGGGGGTCCCGAGGATTTGGGGGTTGGGGGGGGATTGGGGGATTTGGGATTCCTGGGGGTTTGGGGGATTTGGGGGGGTTTGGGGGGGATTGGGGGGTGCTGAAGGTTTGGGGGGTCCTGGGAGATTTGGGGGGTCCTGAGGGATTTGGGGGATTTGGAGGATTTGGGGGTCCTGAAGGTTTGGGGCAGTCCTGGGAGGTTTGGGGGTGTCCTGGGGGGTCCCGAGGGTTTGGGGCGTCCTGAGGCATTTGGGGGTTTGGGGGGTCCCGAGGGTTTGGGGGTTCCTGAGGGAATTGGGGGATTTGGAAGATTTGGGGGTCCTGAAGTTTTTGGGGGGGGTCCTGGGGAATTTGTGGGGTTTGGGGGTCCCGAGGGTTTGGGGGTTTGGGGGGGATTGGGGGGTCCTGAAGGTTTGCGGGAGTCCTGGGGGGTTTGGGAGGTTTGGGGGATTTGGAGGGTTTGGGGGGTTGAGGGGGTTTGAGGGGGGTTGGGGGGGTCCTGGGGGATTTGGGGGTATTTGGGGGGTTTGGGGGGGTCCCAAGGGTTTGGGGGTTCCTGAGGGAATTGGGGGATTTGGGGGTCCTGAAGTTTTGGGGGGGGTCCTGGGGGTTTGGGGGATTGGGGGGATTTTGGAGGGGTTGGGGAGGATTGGGGAGGATTGGGGAGGATTGGGGGGTCCTGAAGGTTTGAGGGAGTCCTGGGGGCTTGAGGGGGGTTGGGGGGGATCACGAGGATTTGGGGGGTTGGGGGGTCCTGGGTGATTTGGGGGGTTTGGGGTATTTGGGGGGTTTGGGGGTCCCGAGGATTTGGGGGGTTGGGGGGTCCTGGGTGATTTGGGGGGGTCCTGGGGGATTTGGGGGGTTGGGGATTTGGGGGGGATTGGGGGGGATTGGGGTTTTGGTGGGATTCGGGGCTGGGGGTCCTGAGGGTTTGGGAGATTTGGGGGATTTGGGGTTTGGGGGGGTTTGAGGGGTTGGAGGGTTTGGGAGGATTTGGGGCCCTGGGGATTTGGGGGGATTGGGGGGGTTGGGGGGCGATTGGGGATTTGTGTCACTGTGTCACTGTCACTGTGTCACTGTCACTGTGTCACTGTGTCACTGTGTCACTGTGTCACTGTCACTGTGTCACTGTCACTGTGTCACTGTCACTGTCACTGTGTCACTGTCACTGTGTCCCTGTGTCACTGTCACTGTGTCACTGTGTCACTGTGTCACTGTCCCTGTGTCACTGTGTCACTGTCACTGTGTCACTGTCACTGTGTCACTGTCACTGTGTCACTGTGTCACTGTGTCACTGTGTCCCTGTGTCACTGTCACTGTGTCACTGTGTCACTGTGTCACTGTGTCACTGTCACTGTGTCACTGTCACTGTGTCACTGTCACTGTCACTGTGTCACTGTGTCACTGTGTCACTGTCACTGTGTCCCTGTGTCACTGTCACTGTGTCACTGTCACTGTGTCACTGTCCCTGTGTCACTGTGTCACTGTCCCTGTGTCCCTGTGTCACTGTCACTGTGTCACTGTGTCACTGTCACTGTCACTGTGTCACTGTGTCACTGTGTCACTGTCACTGTCCCTGTGTCACTGTCACTGTGTCCCTGTGTCACTGTGTCACTGTGTCACTGTCACTGTGTCACTGTGTCACTGTCACTGTCACTGTCCCTGTGTCACTGTCACTGTGTCCCTGTGTCACTGTGTCACTGTCACTGTCACTGTGTCACTGTCATTGTCACACTGTCACTGTCACTCTGTCACTGTCCCCAGGCACAGCGGGCTCCTCTCCGCGCTCGGCCTGGCTCTGTCACTGTGTCACGCTGTCACTGTCACACTGTCACTGTCACTGTCACTGTGTCACTGTCACTGTGTCACTGTCACTGTCACTGTGTCCCTGTCACTGTGTCACTGTGTCACTGTCACTGTGTCACTGTCACTGTCACTGTCACTGTCACTCTGTCACTGTCCCCAGGCACAGCGGGCTCCTCTCCGCTCTCGGCCTGGCTCTGTCACTGTGTCACTGTGTCACACTGTCACTGTGTCACACTGTCACTGTCACACTGTCACACTCACTGTCACTGTCACTGTCACTGTCACTGTCCCCAGGCACAGCGGGCTCCTCTCCGCGCTCGGCCTGGCTCTGTCACTGTGTCACGCTGTCACTGTTACTGTCACACTGTCACTGTGTCCCTGTGTCACTGTGTCACTGTCATTGTGTCACTGTCACTGTCACTGTGTCACTGTGTCACTGTCACTGTCGCTGTCCCCAGGCACAGCGGGCTCCTCTCCGCGCTCGGCCTGGCTCTGGCACTGTCACACTCTCATTGTCACTGTGTCACACTGTCACTGTCACTGTCCCCAGGCACAGCGGGCTCCTCTCCGCTCTCGGCCTGGCTCTGGCCGATGTCGTGCACGAGGAGCAGGAGCCGTGCGCGCTCCCGTACGGCCCCGCCTCCTTCCCCCGCCTGGACGCGCGCCTCCGCGAGCTGGAGCGGCGCTGCCGGGACGCGCTGCGGGAGCAGGGGTTCGCTGCGTGAGTGCGGGACGGGGACAGGGACAGGGATGGGGACAGGGGACAGGGGACAGGGGACAGGGGACAGGGGACAGGGACAGGGACAGGGGACAGGGACAGGGGACAGGGGACAGGGGACAGGGGACAGGGACAGGGACAGGGGACAGGGACAGCGGGGACAGCGATGGGGACAGGGACAGCGGGAGCAGGGGTTCGCTGCGTGAGTGCGGGACGGGGACGGGGACAGGGACAGGGGACAGTGGGGACCGCGGGGAGAGCCATGGGGACAGGGGACAGGGATGGGGACAGAGACAGGGGACAGGGACAGGGACAGGGATGGGGACAGGGGACAGGGGACAGCAGGAGCAGGGGTTCGCTGCGTGAGTGCGGGACGGGGACGGGGACAGGGGACAGCGGGGACAGGGACAGGGGACAGGGACAGGGGGATGGGGACAGGGGACAGCGATGGGGACAGGGACAGGGACAGCAGGGACAGGGACGGGGACAGGGACAGCAGGGACAGGGGACAGCGGGGGACAGCGAGTGACAGGGACAGGGACGGGACGGGATGGGGACAGCAGGGACGGGGCCAGAGAGTGACAGCGACCGCGACAGGGACAGGAGCAGCGACGACGAGGATGGCGACAGCGAGCGACAGGAACAGCGACGGGGACGGGACCAGGACAGGGGCAGCGGGGACTGGAATGGCGACAGCAAGCGACAGGGACAGGGATGGGGACAGAGAGTGACAGGGACATCGGGGGACGGGGACAGGGACAGCGGCGATGGGAACGAGCGATGTACCGGGGGCGCCGCGGGGACACGGGCGCGGCGACACAGCGACACGGGTGCCACCGGTGCCAAGGACGCGGTGTCCCCAGCGAGCAGATCGCCACCGAGCCCTTCCTGCACCTGCGCTACGAGGGCACGGACTGCGCGCTGATGGTGTCACCGCGCGGCCACCCCGCGCACCCCGGCTCGTGTGACACCGGCGACTTCCTGGGGGCCTTCACCGCCCGGTCAGTGCCAGCCTGTGCCAGTGCCACCTGTGCCAGTGTCACCTGTCCTGTGCCAGTGTCACCTGCCAGTGTCCCATCCCGGTGTCACCTGTCCCAGTGCCACCACCCTGTCCTGTGCCAGTGTCACCACCCTGTCCTGTGACAGTGTCACCTGTCCTGTGACAGTGTCATCACCCTGTCCTGTGCCAGTGTCACCTGCCTCGGTGTCACCTGTCCTGGTGTCACCTGTCCTGTCCTGTCCCAGTGTCACCTGTCCTGTCCTGTCCCAGTGCCACCATCCTGTCCTGTCCCAGTGTCACCTGTCCTGTCCCAGTGCCATCACCCTGTCCTGTGCCAGTGCCACTACCCTGTCCTGTGACAGTGTCACCTGTCCTGTCCCAGTGCCACCACCCTGTCCTGTGCCAGTGTCACCTGTCCCCGTGTCACCACCCTTTCCTGTCCTGTCCCGGTGTCACCTGTCCTGTGCCAGTGCCACCGCCCTGTCCTGTGCCAGTGTCACCTGTCCCCGTGTCACCACCCTTTCCTGTCCTGTCTCAGTGTCACCTGTCCTGTGCCAGTGTCCCATCCCGGTGTCACCTGTCCCAGTGTCACCTGTCCTGTCCCAGTGCCACCACCCCGTCCTGTCCCTGTGCCACCACCCTGTCCTGTGCCAGTGTCACCTGTCCTGCCCCAGTGTCACCTGTCCTGTGCCAGTGCCACCACCCTGTCCCGTCCCGGTGCCACCACCCCTGTCCAGGCCCTGTCACCATCCCCGTGTCCCACCACGCCAGTCCCCTCTCTCCGGGGGTCCTGTTCCTGTCCCCTCCCTGTCACCTGATGCCCCCCCCAGTGTCCCCGGTGTCCCCCCTGTCCCCCTCGGTGTCCCGAGACACCCCCGGGTGTCCCCGATGTCCCTGACACCCCAATGTCCCTGACACCCCAATGTCCCCTGACCCCCTCAATGTCCCTGTTGTCCCCGTTGTCCCCACTGTCCCCCAGTGTCCCCTGACCCCCTCTGTTGTCCCCCAGTGTCCCCGATGTCCCCCTGTGTCCCATGACCCCCTGTTGTCCCCACTGTCCCCCAATGTCCCCATGGGCCCCCTGCTGTCCCCTGACCCCCACAATGCCCCCGTTGTCCCGCTGCTGTCCTCGCTGTCCCCCCGGTGTCCCCTGACCCCCCGGTGTCCCCACTGTCCCCGATGTCCTCTGATGTCCCAGTGTCCCCAATGTCCCCGGTGTCCCCTGACCCCCCGGTGTCCCCCGATGTCCCTGTCCCCCTGCTGTCTCCCCGGTGTCCCCTGACCCCCCCCCCCCCGGTGTCCCGTGACCCCCCGGTGTCCCCTGTCCCCCCGGTGTCCCCCCGTTGTCCCCCCCCGGTGTCCCCCCGGTGTCACCCCGGTGTCCCCTGTCCCCCCGGTGTCCCCCGGTGTCCCCCCGGTGTCCCCTGTCCCCCCCGGTGTCCCCCCGGTGTCCCCTGACCCCCCCGTTGTCCCCCCCGTTGTCCCCCCGGTGTCCCCCCGGTGTCCCCTGTCCCCCCCGGTGTCCCCCCGGTGTCCCCCCGGTGTCACCCCGTTGTCCCCTCCCGTTGTCCCCCGGTGTCCCCCCGGTGTCCCCCCGGTGTCCCCTGTCCCCCCGTTGTCCCCCCGGTGTCCCCCGGTGTCACCCCGTTGTCCCCCCGGTGTCCCCTGTCCCCCCGGTGTCCCCCCGTGTCACCCCGTTGTCCCCCCCGGTGTCCCCCCGGTGTCCCCCTGGTGTCCCCCCGTTGTCCCCTGGTGTCACCCCGGTGTCCCCAGGTACCAGCAGGAGTTCGGTTTCACCATCCCGGGCCGCGCGGTGCTGGTGGACGATGTGCGCGTGCGCGGCACCGGCAGCGCCGGGGACACGGCCGAGAGCCCGAGGGGACGGCGGGGGACAGGCCGAGGGTGGAGACGGTGAGGGGACATTGGGGACACCGGGGACAATGGGGACAGTGGGACACTGGGGACATCGGGGACAGGCCGAGGGTGGAGACGGTGAGGGGACACTGGGGACACCGGGGACACCGGGGACACCGGGGACACCGGGGACATTGGGGACAGCCCGAGGGTGGAGACGGTGAGGGGACATTGGGGACACCGGGGACATTGGGGACAGTGGGGACAGCCCGAGGGTGGAGACGGTGAGGGGACACCGGGGACATTGGGGACATTGGGGACATTGGGGACAGTGGGGACACTGGGGACACCGGGGACACCGGGGACACCGGGGACACCGGGGACAATGGGGACAGTGGGGACATTGGGGACATTGGGGACATCGGGGACAGTGGGGACATTGGGGACACCGGGGGTCCCGGAGGAGCTGTGTGAACTGGGGGTGACCCCGGGGGGATGGGGGCACCCAGAGGGGCTGAGAGTGACCCGGCGTGACCCAGGGGTGACCCCAGGTGTGACACGGGTGTGACCCAGGTGTGACCCAGGTGTGCCCAGGTGTAACAGGTGACACCCAGGCATGCCCAGGTGTGACCCAGGTCTGTCAGGTGTGCCCAGTGTGAGCCAGATGTGACGCAGGTGTGCCCCCAGGTGTGACACGCATGCCCAGGCGTGCCCCCAGCCGTGCCCATGTGACACCCAGGTGTGCCAGGTGTGCCAAGTGTGCCCCCAGGTGTGCCCCAGGTGTGCCCCCAGCCGTGCCCAGGTGTGCCCCCAGGTGTGCCCCAGGTGTGCCCCCAGCCGTGCCCAGGTGTGCCCCCAGGTGTGCTCAGGTGACACCAGGTGTGCAGGTGTGCCAGGTGTGACACAGGTGTGCCCAGGCGTGCCCAGGCATGCCCAGGTGTGCCCCAGGTGTGCCCAGGTGTGCCCAGGTGTGCCCAGCTGTGCCCAGGTGTGCCCAGGTGTGCCCAGGTGTGCCCCAGGTGTGCCCCAGGTGTGCCCAGGTGTGACCCAGGTGTGCCAGGTGACACCCAGGTGTGCCCAGGCGTGCCCAGGTGCCCAGGTGTGCCCAGGTGTGACCCAGGTGTGCCCCCAGGTGTGCCGCTGCTATTTCGAGGGCGGGTACCGGGACACGCCCGTGTTCCTGCTGCGGGAGCTGGCGCCCGGGCACAGCGTCAGCGGGCCGGCCATCGTCATCGACGCCAACAGGTGCGGACGGACGGACGGACGGACACGGGGACGGACACGGGGATGGACAGACGGACACGGGGAGAGACGGACGGACACGGGGACACGGGGACAGACAGGCGGACACGGGGACATGGGGACATGGGGACAGATGGACGGACACGGGGATGGACACGGGAACAGACAGATGGACATGGGGACGGACGGACATGGGGACATGGGGATGGACAGACGGACACGGGACACGGGGACAGACAGATGGACACGGGGACACGGGGACACGGGGACGTGGGGACATGGGACAGATGGATGGACACAGGGACACGGGGACAGACGGACACGGGGACACGGGGACGGACAGATGGACACGGGGACACAGGGGCACGGGGACAGACAGACGGACACGGGGATGGACATGGGGACGGACGGACAGGGGACACGGGAACGGACACAGGGGTGGACATGTGGACAGACAGATGGACACGGGGACAGAGGGACACGGGACACAGAGATGGACAGGCGGACATGGGGACAGAGGGACGGACACGGGGACAGACAGGGGGACGCGGGACGGACACGGGGACAGGGCGATGGACAGACAGACGGACACGGGGACACGGGGAAGACGGACAGGGGGGACAGAGGGACAGCAGAGGGACACGGGGACAGACAGACGGACAGGGACCCCCCCGGGACCCCCAGGGAGGATTTTGGGCGAATTTTGGGGTGAATTTGGGCGCCCTATGGAGATTTTGGGGTGATATTCGGGGCGCCCCAGTGATATTTCGGGGTGCTATTTTGGGATGAATTTTGGGTGCCATCTATTTCGGAGCGCAGTTTCGGGGTGAATTTCGGGGAGCTGTTTGGGGTCCCCCAGTGCTATTTCGGGGGTGCTGTTTGGGAGCCCCCGGTGATATTTGAGGTGCTGTTTCGGGGTTCCCCCCCCGTGATATTTTGGGGTGAATTTTGGGGTTCTCTGAATTTCGGGGTGCTGTCTATTTCGGGGTGTTAACAATTTCGGGGTGCTATTTCTGGGCGCTGTTTCGGGCCCCCCCGGCGCCGTTCTGGCTGAGTTTCGGGGTCCCCCGGTGCTATTTCGGGGTGAATTTCAGGGTGTTAACAATTTCGGGGTGCTGTTTCGGGCGCTGTTTCGGGGCCCCCCTGCACCGTTCCGGGCTGAGTTTCGGGTCCCCCGGCGCTGTTTCAGGGTGAATTTTGGGGTGCTATTTCGGATGTTAACAATTTTGGGGTGCTATTTCAGGGTGTTAACTATTTCGGGGTGCTATTTGGGTGCTATTTCGAGGTGCTATTTCGGGGCGCTATTTCTGGGCGCTGTTTCGGCCCCCCCGGCGCCGTTCTGGGCTGAGTTTCGGGTCCCCCGGTCCTATTTCGGGGTGATTTCGGGGTGTTAACAATTTCGGGTGCTATTTTGGGGCCCCCTGGCGCTGTTCCGGGGTGAATTTTGGGGTGCTATTTCGGGGTCCCCCGGTGCTCTTTGGGGCTGAGTTTCGGGGTCCCCCCGGTGCTATTTCGGGGTGCTATTTCGGGTGTTAACTATTTCGGGGTGAATTTCGGGGCCCCCGGCGCTGTTCCGGGCTGACTTTCGGGGTCCCCCGGTGCTGTTTCGGGGTGAATTTCAGGGCGCTGTTTCGGGGTGTTAACTATTTCGGGCGCTATTTCGGGGTGTTATCTATTTCCGGCCTGTTTCTGGGTGAATTTCGGGGTCCCACCGGCGCCGTTCTGGCTGAGTTTTGGGGTCCTCCCGGTGCTGTTCCGGGGTGAATTTCGGGGCGCTGTTTCGGGGTGTTAACTATTCCAGGCCCTGTTTCGGGGTGAATTTCGGGTCCCCCCGGCGCCGTTCCGGGCTGAGTTTCGGGTTCCCCGGTGCTATTTCGGGGTGAATTTTGGGGTGCTATTTCAGGATGTTAACTATTTTGGGGCGCTGTTTCGGGGTGTTAACTATTTCCGGGCCCTGTTTCGGGGTGAATTTCGGGTCCCCCGGCGCAGTTCCGGGCTGAATTTCGGGGTCCCCCCGGCACTGTTTCGGGGTAAATTTTGGGGTGCTATTTCAGGGTGTTAAATATTTCGGGGTGAATTTCGGGCGCTATTTCGGGTGTTGACTATTTCCGGCCCTGTTCCGGGCTGACTTTCGGGGTCCCCGGTGCTGTTTTGGGGTGCTATTTCGGGTGCTGTCTATTTCGGGGTGCTGTTTTGGGGTCCCCTGGCGCTGTTTCGGGGTGCTATTTTGGGGTGACCCGGTGCTGTTTCGGGTCCCCCCGGCGCCATTCTGGGCTGACTTTCGGGGTCCCCAGTGCTATTTCGGCTGAGTTTCGGGGTTCCCCGGTGCTATTTCGGGGTGAATTTCGGGGCGCTATTTCGGGGTGTTAACTATTTCTGGGCCCTGTTTCAGGGTGAATTTCGGGGTCCCCAGGTGCTGTTCCGGGCTGACTTTTGGGGTCCCCGGCGCCGTTTGGGGCTGACTTTTGGGGTGCTATTTCGGGGTCCTATTTCGGGTGAATTTTGGGGTCCCCCCGGTTCTATTTCGGGGTGCTGTCTGTTTCGGGGTGTTAACTATTTCGGGGTGCTGTTCCGGGCTGAGTTTCGGGGTTCCCCGGTGCTGTTTCGGGGTGAATTTCGGGCGCTATTTCGGGGTGTTAACTATTTCCGGGCCCTGTTTTGGGGTGAATTTCGGGTCTCCCCGGCGCTATTTCGGGGTCCCCCGGCGCTGTTTCGGGGTGCTATTTGGGGGCACTGTTTCGGGGTCCCCCGGCGCCGTTCCGGCTGACTTTCGGGGTCCCCCCGCAGCACCATCCTGGTGGAGCCGGGCTGCGTGCCTCGGTGACGCCCTTGGGTGACATCGCCATCGAGTGGGCGCGGGACCCCCGGGGGAGCGGGAGCGGGGCACGGAGCTGGACCCCGTGCGGCTCTCGGTGTTCTCGCACCGCTTCATGAGCATCGCAGGTGGGGACTTGGGGGGGGATTTGGGGGGGTCCTGGGGGTCCTGAGGGGTCCTGGGGGATTTGGGGGGTCCTGGGGGTCCTGGGGGGTCTGGGGGGGGATTTGGGGGTCCTGGGGGGTCCTGGGGGGGATTTGGGGGGTCCTGGGGGTCTCTGTTCACCTGGACCCCGTGCGGCTCTCGGTGTTCTCGCACCGCTTCATGAGCATCGCAGGTGGGCATTGGGGGGATTTTGGGGGTCCTGGAGGGTCCTGAGGGGTCCTGGGGGGATTTGGGGGGTCCTGGGGGGTTTGGGGGGTCCAGGGGGGTCCCGGGGGTCCTGGAGGGGATTTGGGGGGTCCTGTGTTCTCCCACCGCTTCATGAGCATCGCAGGTGGGAATTTTGGGGGGTCCTGGGGGGCCTGCGAGGTTTTGGGGGGGTCCCATCTTCTCTCACCCCTTCATGAGCATCGCAGGTGGGGATTTGGGGGGTCCTGGGGGATTTGGGGGGATTTGGGGGGGTCCTGGGGGGTCCTGGGGGGTCCTGGAGTGGGTTTGGGGCGTCCTGTGTTCTCCCACCGCTTCATGAGCATCACAGGTGGGGAATTTGGGGGGGTCCGGGGGGGGATTTGAGGAGGTTTTGGGGGGTCCTGGGGGGTCCTGGGGGGATTTGGGGGGGTCCGGGGTGGTCCTGGAGGGGATTTGGGGGTTCCTGGGGGGATTTTGAGGGGTTCTAGGGGGCTTTGGGGGGGATTTGAGGTGTCCTGGGGGGTCCTGGGGGATTTTGGGGGGGTTTGGGGGGTCCTGGGGGGATTTGGGGGGTCCTGGGGGGTCTTGGGAGGGGTTTGGGGGGTCCCCTGTTCTCCCACGAGCATCGCAGGTGGGAATTGGGGATTTTGGGGGGGTCCTGGGGGGGTTTCTGGGGGTCTCAGGTTTTTTGGGGCTCCCCCCACAATCCCAAATCCCCCGATTCCCTCATTCCCCCGTTAATTCCCCCCGGCTCCCCATAGCAGATCCAGAGCTGGGGGTCCGGGGTGTCCCCAGGGTGGTCCCGGGGGTCTCTGGGTGGTCTCTGGGTGCCCCCCGGGGGTCTCTGGGTGCCCCCCCCGTGCCCCCCCCCGTACCCCCCTGTTTTTGGGTGCCACTGAGGGTCCCCACAATCCCCAATTCCCTCATCCCGAATTCATTCCCCCATAGCAGATCCAGATCTGGGGGTCCCGGGGGTCTCTGGGGGGGTCCCAGGGTGATCCCGGGGGTCTCTGGGTGCCCCCCCGTGCCCCCCGTTTTTGGGGTGCCGCTGAGGATCCCCACAATCCCAAATCCCCAGTTAATTCCCCCAGCTCCCCACGGCAGATCCAGATCTGGGGGTCCGGGCTGATCCCGGGGGTCTCTGGGTGGTCTCTGGGTGCCCCCCCGGGGGTCTCTGGGTGCCCCCCGGGGGTCTCTGGGTGCCCCCCGTGCCCCCCCGGTTTTTGGGGTGCCGCTGAGGATCCCCACAATCCCCGATTCCCTCATCCCCAAATTCATTCCCCATAGCAGATCCAGGGCTGGAGGTCCCTGTTGATCCCGGGGTTGTTCCGGGGGTCTCTGGGTGGTCTCTGGGTGCCCCCCGGGGGTCTCTGGGTGCCCCCGTGCACCCCCCGGGGTCCCCCGTTTTTTGGGGTGCCGCTGAGGGTCCCCACAATCCCGATTCCCATTAATTCCCCCCAGCTCCCCATAGCAGATCCAGATCTGGGGGTCCCGGGGGTCTCTGGGTGGTCCCGGGGTTGATCCCGGTGGTCTCTGGGTGCCCCCCCCGTGCGCCCCCGGGGCCCCCCATTTTGGGGGTGCCACTGAGGGTCCCCACAATCCCCAATTCCCTCATCCCCAAATTCATTCCCCCATAGCAGATCCAGATCTGGGGGTCCCTGGCTGATCCCGGGGTGGTTCCGGGGGTCTCTGGGTGGTCTCTGGGTGCCCCCCGTGCCCCCCCCGTTTTGGGGTGCCGCTGAGGGTCCCCACAATCCCAAATCCCCCATTAATTCCCCCCAGCTCCCCACGGCAGATCCAGAACTGGGGTCCCGGGGTGTTCCCGGGGTGGTTCCAGGGGTCTCTGGGTGGTCTCTGGGTGCCCCCCGGGGGTCTCTGGGTGCCCCCCCCGTACCCCCCGTTTTTGGGGTGCCGCTGAGGATCCCCACAATCCCCGATTCCCTCATCCCCAAATTCGTTCCCCCATAGCAGATCCAGAGCTGGGGGTCCCGGCTGATCCCGGGGGTCTCTGGTGGTCTCTGGGTGCCCCCCCGGGGGTCTCTGGGTGCCCCCCGTACCCCCATTTTTGGGGTGCCACTGAGGGTCCCCACAATCCCAAATCCCCCGTTAATTCCCCCAGCTCCCCATAGCAGATCCAGATCTGGGGTCCCGGGCTGATCCCGGGGGTCTCTGGGGTGGTCCCGGGCTGATCCCGGGGGTCTCTGGGTGGTCTCTGGGTGGTCTCTGGGTGCCCCCCCGTACCCCCCCGTTTTTGGGGTGCCGCTGAGGGTCCCCACAATCCCCGATTCCCTCATCCCAAATTCATTCCCCCATAGCAGATCCAGATCTGGGGGTCCCGGGGTGTCCCCAGGGTTGATCCCGGGGTCTCTGGGTCCCCCCGGGGGTCTCTGGGTGCCCCCCCCGTACCCCCCGTTTTTTGGGGTGCCGCTGAGGCTGCCGTGGCCCGCAGAGCAGATGGGGCGCACGCTGCAGCGCACGGCCATCTCCACCAACATCAAGGAGCGCCTGGATTTCTCCTGCGCGCTCTTCGGGCCCGACGGGGGGCTCGTGTCCAACGCCCCCCACATCCCCGTGCACCTGGGCGCCATGCAGGAGGCCGTGCAGTTCCAGGTGAGGGGGTTCGGGGGGATTGGGGGGTCCTGGGGGGAGTTTGGGGTGGATTTGGGTGGGATTTAGGGTGGTCCTGAGGGTCTTGGGGTCCCAGGGCAGTGCAGTTCCAGGTGAGGGGTTCGGGGGGTATTTAGGGGGTCCTGGGGGGTCCTGGGGGTCCCAGGACCGTGCAGGAGGCCGTGCAGTTCCAGGTGAGGGGTTTGGGGGGTCCTGCGGGGTCCTGGGGGGTCCTGGAGGGGTTTGGGGAGTTTGGGGGGGGATTTTGGGGGTCCTGGGGGGGGATTTGAGGGTCCCAGGGCAGTGCAGGAGCCGTGCAGTTCCAGGTGAGGGGTTTGGGGGAGGGGTTGGGGGCCCTGGGGGGGGTCCTGGGGGGGTTTGAGGGGGGTTGTAGGGGATTTGGGGGTCCCAGGGCTGTGCAGTTCCAGATAAAGGGGTTTGGGGGGGATTTGGGGGTCCCAGGGGGGTCCTGGGGGTCCCCAGGCCGTGCAGGAGGCCGTGCAGTTCCAGGTGAGGGGTTTGGGGGGGATTTGGGGGGTCCTGCGGGGTCCTGGGGGGTCCTGGGTGGATTTGGGGAGGATTTGGGGGGGATTTGGGGGTCCCAAGGCTGTGCAGGAGCGGTGCAGTTCAGGTGAGGGGGTCCTGCGGGGTCCTGGGGGTCCTGGAGGGGTTTGGGGAGGATTTGGGGGGATTTAGGAGGTCCTGGGGGGTTCTGGGGGTCCCAGGGCTGTGCAGGAGGCCGTGCAGTTCCAGGTGAGGGGTTCGGGGGGATTTGGGGGGTCCTGGTGGGTTTGGGGTGGTTGGGGGGTTTGGGGGGTCCTGGGTGGATTTGGGGGGGATTTAGGGGTCCTGGGGGGGGTTCTGGGGGTCCCAGGGGCCGTGCAGTTCCAGGTAAAGGGGGATTAGGGGTGGTCCCAGGGAGTTTGGGGGTGATTTGGGGGTCTCAGGACCGTGCAGGAGCCGTGCAGTTCCAGTGAGGGGGTTCGGGGGATTTGGGGGTCCTGGGGAGTCCTGGGGGTCCCAGGGCCGTGCAGGAGCTGTGCAGTTCCAGGTGAGGGGGTTTGGGGGGGATTTGGGGGTCCTGGGGGGAGTTTGGGTGGATTTGGGTGGGATTTAGGGGGTCCTGAGGGGTCTTGGGGTCCAGGGCAGTGCAGGAGGCCGTGCAGTTCCAGGTGAGGGGGTTCGGGGGATTTGGAGGGTCCTGGGGGGAGTTTGGGGGTTCCAAGGCCGTGCAGTTCCAGGTGAGGGGGTCCTGCGGGGTCCTGGGGGGTCCTGGGGGGTCCTGGAGGGGTTTGGGGGAGTTGATTTGGGGGGGATTTGGGGGGTCCTGGGGAGTTTGGGGAGTCCCAGGGCAGTGCAGTTCCAGGTAAAGGGGCTTTGGGGGAGATTTGGGGGGTCTTGGGGGGTCTGGGGGTCCCATGACAGTGCAGGAGGCCGTGCAGTTCCAGGTGAGGGGTTTGGGGGGGTCCTGGGGGAGTTTGGGGGGTCCCAGGGCTGTGCAGTTCCAGGTGAGGGGTTTGGGGGGGATTTAGGGGGTCCTGGGGGGTCCTGGGTGGATTTGGGGGGGATTTGGGGGGATTTGGGGGTCCCAAGGCTGTGCAGGAGCGGTGCAGTTCCAGGTGAGGGGGTTCGGGGGGGGATTTGGGGGGGTCCTGGGGGGGGGATTTGGGGGTCCCAGGGCTGTGCAGTTCCAGGTAAAGGGGGATTTGGGGGGGTCCCAGGGGAGTTTGAGGGGAGGTTTGGGGGTGATTTGGGGGTCCCAGGGCCCTGCAGGAGCCGTGCGGTTCCAGGTATTGGGGGATTTGGGAGGGATTTGGGGGTCCCAGGGAGGTTTGGGGGTCCTGGGGGGGATTTGGGGGTCCCAGGGCCCTGCAGGAGCAGTTCCAGGTGAGGGGTTCGGGGGGATTTGGGGGGTCCTGGGGGGGTCCTGGGGGTCCCAGGGCCGTGCAGGAGCAGTTCCAGGTGAGGGGTTTGGGGGCCCTGGGAGGGGGTTGGGGTCCCGGGAATATCTGGGGTCTCTCCGGGGGTCCTGCAGGTATTTGGGGTCTCTCTGGGATGATTTGGGGTCTCCCCGGGGGGTCCCGGGGATGTCTGGGGTCTCCCATGGGTATTTGGGGGTCTCTCTTGGGGGTCTCAGGGATGATTTGGGGTCCCCCATGGATATTTGGGGTTTCCCAGGGATGATTTCGGGGTCTCTCTTGGGGGTCCCAGGGTTATTTGGGGTCTCCCCATGCATATTTGGGGTCTCCCCAGGGATATTTGGGGTCTCCCTGGTTTATTTGGGGCCCCCCATGGATATTTGGGGTCTCCCAGGGATGATTTGGGGTCTCTCCGGGGGTCCCAGGGATGATTTGGGTTTCCCCGTGGATATTTGGGGTCTCTCCGGGGGTCCCAGGGTTATTTGGGGTCCCATGGGTATTTGGGGGTCTCCCTTGGGGGTCCCAGGGTTATTTGGGGTCTCTCCGGGGTCTCCCCGGGGTCGCTCCCCCCTGACCCCCCCCCCGGTGCCCCCCCAGATCCGTAACCTGGGCCCGGAGCTGCGCGAGGGCGACGTCATCCTGAGCAACCACCCGCGGGCGGGGGGCAGCCACCTGCCCGACCTGACGTCATCACCCCGGTGAGCACACCTGGGCACAGCTGGGCACACCTGGGCACACCTGGGCACGGCTGGGCACACCTGTGATACACCTGGGCACACCTGGGATACAGCTGGGTACAGCTGGGCACACCTGGGCACACCTGGGCACACCTGGGTAATCACCCATGGGTGGGGGCAGCCACCTGCCCGACCTGACCGTCATCACCCCGGTGAGCGCACCTGGCACACCTGTGACACACCTGGGCACGGCTGGGCATGGCTGGGATACACCTGGGTACACCTGGGCACACCTGGGTAATCACCCATGGGTGGGGGGCAGCCACCTGCCCGACCTGACCGTCATCACCCCGGTGAGCACACCTGGGCACGGCTGGGCACGGCTGGGCACGGCTGGGCACGCTGGGCACACCTGGGATACACCTGGGCACACCTGAGATACACCTGGGCACACCTGGGCACAGCTGGGCACACCTGGGACCCCCAGGGGTTTCAGCCCCCCCCAGTGTCACCCATCCCCAGGTGTTCTGTCCCCCCCCCAGTGACCCCAGGTGACCCCAGTGACCCCTGGTGACCCCAGGTGACCCCACCTGTCCCCACCTGACCCCACTTATCCCCAGGTGTTCTGTCCCCCAGGTGACCCCAGGTGACATCACCTCTCCCCACCTGTCCCCAGGTGTTCTGTCCCCTCTGGGGGACCCAGTGACCCCTAGTGACCCCCCGTGACCCCAGGTGACCCCAGGTGACCCCAGGTGACCCCAGGTGTTCTGTCCCCCCCGGTGACCCCAGTGACCTCAGTGACCCCAGGTGACCCCAGGTGACCCCAGTGACCCAGGTGAACCAGGTTGTTCCGTCCCCCCCAGGTGACCCCAGTGACCCCTAGTGACCCCCAGGTGACCCCAGGTGACCCCCAGGTGACCCCAGGTGACCCCGCCTCTCCCCACCTGTCCCCAGGTGTTCTGTCCCCCCCCAGTGACCCAGGTGACCCCAGGTGACCCCAGGTGACCCCGCCTCTCCCCACCTGTCCCCAGGTGTTCTGGCCGGGCGTGCCCCGCCCCGTGTTCTTCGTGGCCAGCAGGGGGCACCACGCGGACGTGGGGGCGCCACCCCCGGCTCGATGCCGCCGCACTCGCGGGAGCTGCGGGAGGAGGGGGCCACCTTCGTGTCCTTCAAAACTGGTCACCGAGGGGCGCTTCCGGGAGCAGGGTGGGACACGGGGACATTGGGACATCTGGTCATTGGGGACATTGGGGACATCGGGGGACACAGGGGGATTGGGGAGATTGGGGACAGTGGGGACATCGGGGACATCGGGGACATCGGGGACATCGGGGACAGTGGGGACATTGGGGACATTGGGGGGATCGGGGACATCGGGGACATTGGGGGCGCCACCTTCGTGTCCTTCAAACTGGTCACCGAGGGGCGCTTCCGGGGAGCAGGGTGGGGACACGGGGACACCGGGGACATCGGGGGGGTCGGGGACATCGGGGACACTGGGACATTGGGGACATTGGGGACACTGCAGGCGCCACCTTCGTGTCCTTCAAACTGGTCACCGAGGGGCGCTTCCGCGAGCAGGGTGGGGACACGGGGACATCGGGGGGACATCGGGGACACTGGGGACATCGGGGGGATTGGGGACATCGGGACATCGGGGACATTGGGACATTGGGGACATTGGGGACACTGCAGGCGCCACCTTCGTGTCCTTCAAACTGGTCACCGAGGGGCGCTTCCGCGAGCAGGGTGGGGACATTGGGGACATTGGGGGGGATCGGGGACATCGGGTCATTGGGGACAATGGGGGGACCACGGGGACATCAGGGACAATGGAGGCGCCACCTTTGTGTCCTTCAAACTGGTCACCGAGGGGCGCTTCCGGGAGCACGGTGGGGACATTGGGGACATTGAGGGGACACGGGGACATTGGGACACTGGGGACACTGGGGACATCGGGGACATCGGGGACATCGGGGACATCGGGACAGTGGGGACATTGGGGGGATTGGGGACACTGGGGGATTGGGGACATTGGGGGGATTGGGGACATTGGGGACATTGGGGACATCGGGGACATTGGGGGGATCGGGGACATCGGGGACATCGGGGACATTGGGGACATTGGGGACATTGGGGACATTGGGGACACGGGGACATCGGGGGGATCGGGACAATGGAGGCGCCACCTTCGTGTCCTTCAAACTGGTCACCAAGGGGCGCTTCCGGGAGCACGGTGGGGACACGGGGACACGGTGGGGACACGGGGACATCGGGGACATCGGGGGGATTGGGGACATCGGGGACACTGCAGGCGCCACCTTCGTGTCCTTCAAACTGGTCACCGAGGGGCGCTTCCGCGAGCACGGTGGGGGACACGGGGACATCAGGGGGGATCGGGGACATCGGGGACACGGGGACATCGGGGGGACACGGGGACATCGGGGGGATCGGGGACAATGGAGGCTCCACCTTCGTGTCCTTCAAACTGGTCACCAAGGGGCGCTTCCGGAGCACGGTGGGGACATCGGGGACACAGTGGGGACATCGGGGACATCGGGGACATCGGGGACATCAGGGACATTGGGGACATTGGGGACATCGGGGACACGGGGACATCGGGGGGATCGGGGACATTGGGGTCATTGGGGAGATTGGGGACATCAGGGACACAGTGACACAGTGGGGGGTTCCATGAGCAGGTGAGGGGGACACGGTGGGGGCACTGGAGATGCAGTGGGGACACTGACGGCCCTGGGGGGAGTCATTGTCACTGTGTCCCTGTGTCCCTGTGTCACTGTGTCACTGTGTCACTGTGTCACTGTCACTGTCACTGTCACTGTCACTGTGTCACTGTGTCACTGTGTCACTGTCACTGTCACTGTGTCACTGTGTCACTGTGTCACTGTGTCACTGTCACTGTGTCACTGTCACTGTCACTGTCACTGTGTCACTGTGTCACTGTCACTGTGTCACTGTGTCACTGTGTCACTGTGTCACTGTCACTGTGTCACTGATGTCCCTGTGTCCCTGATGTCACCGATGTCACTCAGTGTCACTGATGTCCCTGATGTCCCCGTGTCACCGATGTCCCTGTGTCACTGATGTCCCTGACATCACCCAGTGTCACCGATGTCCCTGTGTCACTGATGTCACTCAGTGTCGATGTCCCTGGTGTCACTGTCTCTGATGTCCCTGATGTCCCAGTGTCACTGATGTCACCCAGTGTCACTGATGTCACCCAGTGTCACCGATGTCCCTGTGTCACTCAGTGTCACCGATGTCCCTGATGTCCCTGTGTCACTGTCACTGTCCCAGTGTCCCTGATGTCCCCCTGTCACCGATTGTCCCTGTGTCACTGTCACTGTCACTGTCTCTGATGTCACTGATGTCCCTGTGTCACTGTCCCTAATGTCCCTGTGTCACTGTCACTGTCACTGATGTCCCTGTGTCACTGATGTCACTGATGTCACCAGTGTCACCGATGTCCCTGATGTCCCTGATGTCCCCCTGTCACCGATGTCCCTGATGTCACTGATGTCCCTGTGTCCCCGTGTCACCGATGTCCCTGTGTCCCTGATGTCACCCTGTCACCGCTGTCCCTGTGTCACTGTGTCACTGTCCTGTGTCCCTGACATCACTCAGTGTCACCGATGTCCCTGTGTCACTGTGTCACTGTGTCACTGATGTCACTGATGTCACTGTCCCTGATGTCCCTGATGTCCCCGTGTCACTGATGTCCCTGTGTCACTGTCACTGTCACCGATGTCCCTGTGTCACTGTCACTGATGTCCTGATGTCCCTGATGTCCCCCTGTCCACCGCTGTCCCTGTGTCACTGTCACTGTCCTGTGTCCCTGACATCACCCCGTGTCACCGCTGTCCCTGTGTCCCCAGAGGTGACCGAAGCCCTGCTGGCCCCCGGCTCCGTTCCGGGCTGTTCCGGCACGCGCAATCTCCGCGATAACCTGGCCGACCTGCGCGCTCAGGTCGCCGCCAACGCAAAGGGCATCGCGCTGGTGCGGGAGCTGATCGGCGAGCACGGGCTGCAGGCGGTGAGGCTACATGGGGCCTATCAATGCACGTGCAGGTGAGGCGCACCTGGGGGCGGAGACGTCCCGGGGGAGGCAGAAAAACATCCCGGGGGAGAAAACAAAAAACAAAACCTTGGAGAGCATTAAAAAATATCCCAGGGGAGACAAAAAAACGTCCCGGGAAAGCGAAAAAAATAACCTGGGAGAGCATAAAAATATCCCGGGGGAGAAAACAAGAAAACAAAACCTGGGAGAGCATGAAAAAATATCCCAGGGGAGACAAAAAAACATCCGGGAGAGAAAACAAAAAACAAAACCTGGGAGAGCACAAAAAACATCCCGGGGGAGACAAAAAATATCCCGGGAGAGACAAAAAAACATCCCGGGGGAGAAAACAAGAACAAAACTGGGAGAGCATTAAAAAACATCCCGGGAGAGAAAAAACAATAACCTGGGAGAGAGAAAAACATCCGGGAGAGAAAACAAAAAACAAAACCTGGGAGAGCATGAAAAAATATCCCGGGGGAGACAAAAAAACATCCGGGAGAGAAAACAAAAATATCCCGGGAGAGACAAAAAAATATCCTGGGGGAGACAAAAAAATGTCCCGGGGGAGACAGAAAAACATCCGGGGGAGAAAAGAAAGAAACAAAACCTGGGAGAGCATAAAAAAATATCCCGGGGGAGAAAACAAAAAACAAAACCTGGGAGAGCATAAAAAAACATCCCGGGGGAGACAAAAAAAACATCCCGGGAAAGCGAAAAAAAAAAAACCTGGGAGAGCATAAAAAATATCCCAGGAGAGAAAACAAAAAACAAAACCTGGGAGAGCATTAAAAAATATCCCGGGGGAGACAAAAAAACATCCTGGGGGAGGTAAAAAAATATCCCGGGAGAGAAAACAGAAAACAAAACCTGGGAGAGAGAAAAGCAATAACCTGGGAGAGATGAAAATAACCCGAGAGACCCCGAAAAGCATTTGGGAGCACCTGGACTGCCACAGTGACCCCGGTGTGACCCCAGCGTGACCCCGGTGTGACCCTGACCCCTGTGTGACCTCTGACCCCTGTGTGACCCCTGTGTGACCCCCGTGTGACCCCTGTGACCCCTGTGACCCCTGTGACCCCTGCGTGACCCCTGTGACCCCTGTGTGACCCCGGTGTGACCCGGTGTGACCCCGGTGTGACCCCTGACCCCCTGTGACCCCTGTGACCCTGTGTGACCCCTGTGACCCCTGTGTGACCCCTGTGTGACCCCTGACCCCTGTGTGACCCCTGTGTGACCCCTGTGTGACCCCTGTGACCCCCTGTGACCCCTGACCCCCGTGTGACCCCTGTGTGACCCCTGTGTGACCCCTGACCCCTGTGTGACCCCTGACACCTGCGTGACCCCGGTGTGACCCCTGTGTGACCCCTGTGTGACCCCTGACCCCTGTGTGACCCTGTGACCCCTGTGACCCAGGCCAACGCCGAGGTGGCCGTCAGGGACACGTGACCCCTGTGTGACCCCTGACCCCTGTGTGACCCCTGTGACCCCTGTGTGACCCCTGTGTGACCCCTGTGTGACCCCTGTGTGACCCCTGACCCCTGTGTGACCCCAGGCCAACGCCGAGGTGGCCGTCAGGGACACGTGACCCCTGTGTGACCCCTGTGACCCCCCTGTGACCCCTGACCCCCTGTGACCCCAGGCCAACGCCGAGGTGGCCGTCAGGGACACGTGACCCCTGTGTGACCCCTGTGACCCCTGACCCCTGTGTGACCCCTGTGACCCCTGACCCCTGTGTGACCCCTGTGTGACCCCTGACCCCTGTGACCCCCCTGTGACCCTGACCCCTGTGTGACCCCCTGTGACCCCAGGCCAACGCCGAGGTGGCCGTCAGGGACACGTGACCCCTGTGTGACCCCTGTGTGACCCCCGTGTGACCCCTGACCCCCCTGTGACCCCAGGCCAACGCCGAGGTGGCCGTCAGGGACACGTGACCCCTGTGTGACCCCTGACCCCCTGTGACCCCAGGCCAACGCCGAGTGTGGCCCGTCAGGGACACGTGACCCCTGTGTGACCCCTGTGTGACCCCTGTGACCCTGTGTGACCCCTGACCCCCCTGTGACCCCTGTGTGACCCTGACCCCCCTGTGACCCCAGGCCAACGCCGAGGTGGCCGTCAGGGACACGTGACCCCTGTGTGACCCCTGTGTGACCCCCTGACCCCTGTGTGACCCCAGGCCAACGCCGAGGTGGCCGTCAGGGACACGTGACCCCTGTGTGACCCCTGACCCCCCTGTGACCCCTGTGTGACCCCAGGCCAACGCCGAGGTGGCCGTCAGGGGACACGCTCCGGCCGTGGCCTCGCGCTGGGGGACGTCGCTGGTGGCCGAGGACGCGATGGACGACGGGACCCCGGTGCGGCTGCGGGTGCAGCTGGAGCCCCGGGAGGTGACACCGGGGACAGTGAGGGGACAACGGGGGACAGGGAGGGGACAACGGGGGACACCGGGGGACACCCAGGGGACAACAGAGGACAGGGAGGTGACACCGGGGGACAGCGAGGGGACAATGGGAGGGGACAGGGAGGGACAACGGGGGACAGGGAGGGGACAGGGAGGGGACAGGGAGGGGACAACGGGGGACAGCGATGGGGACAATGGGGGGACAGGGAGGGGACAATCGGGACACCCAGGGGACAACGAGGGACAGGGAGGGGACACCGGGGGGACAGGGAGGGGACAGGGAGGGGAAAACGGGGGACACCGGGGGACAATGGGGGACAATGGGGGACAGGGAGGGGACACCGGGGGACAGGGACCTGGACAGAGAGGGGACAATGGGGGACAACAGGGGGACAATGGGGGACACCCAGGGGACACCGGGGGACAATGGGGGTCAGGGATGGGAACAGAGAGGGGACAGAGAGGGGACAACAAGCGACAGGGAGGGGACAATGGGGGACAACGGGGGGACACCAAGGGGACAACAAGGGACAACGGGGGACAACAGGGGGACAGCCAGGGGACAATGGGGGGACAATGGGGGGACAATGGGGGGACAGAGAGGGGACAACGGGGGACAACGGGGGGACAACGGGGGACAGGGAGGGGACACCGGGGACAGGGAGGGGACAACAGGGGACAGCGAGGGGGACACGGGTGACACTGGGGACACGGGGGACAACAGGGGACAGGGAGGGACAACAGGGGACACCCGGGGGACACCCAGGAGACAACGGGGGACAATAGGGGACAGGAGGGGACACCAGGGGACAGTGAGGGGACACCCAGGGGGACAATGGGGGACAATGGGGGACAATGGGGGGACAGGGAGGGACAGAAAGGGGACAGGGAGGGGACACCGGGGGACAGGGAGGGGACAACGGGGGGACACCGGGGGACAGGGATAGGAACAGAGAGGGACAGAGAGGGGACAATGAGGGACAATGGGGGACAAAGGGGGGACACCAGGGGGACACCCAGGGGACAACGGGGACAGGGAGGGGACACTGGGGGGACAATGGGGACAATGGGGGACAATGGGGGGACAATGGGGGGACAACTGGGGGACAGGGACACGGGACAGAGAGGGGACAACAGGGGACACCGGGGGGACACCGGGGGACAACGGGGGACAGAGAGGGGACAATGGGGGACACCCAGGGGACAACGGGGGACAATGGGGGGACAGGGACACAGGACAGAGAGGGGACAGAGAGGGGGATAACGGGGGGACAACCGGGGGGACACCCAGGGGACACCGGGGGGGACAACAGAGGGGACAGAGAGGGACAGGGAGGGGACAATGGGTGACAATGGGGGGACAGGGAGGGGACAGAGAGGGGACAGAGAGGGGACAGAAAGGGGACAGGGAAGGGGCACCCAGGGACACCAGGGGACAACGGGGGGACAATGAGGGGACAATGGGGGGTTGGGGATGGGGACAGAGAGGGGACAGGGAGGGGACACTGAAGGGACACTTTGGGGACGCCCTGGGGACACCCCAAGGTTTGGGGCCCAGGATCCGGCCATGAGTCGGGGGGGAAGTGGTGAAACCCCAGATTTGGGGTCACCTCGTGATTTCGGGTACAAATGTCCCCTCCGTGTCCCCCTTAGGGCAGCAGCACCGTGTTTGATTTTGGGGTCACCTCAGGCTTTGGGGAGTTTGGCGGTCACTCCTGGGTTTTGGGGTCACCCCAAGCTCTTGTGCGGATTCGGGGTCACCCCAAGTTTTTGGGGTGCGATTAACCCCTTTTTTTTAACCCCCCCCCAGGGCAGCGCCGTGTTCGATTTCGGGGGACGGGCCCCGAGGTGTTGGGGGAACTGCAACGCCCCTCGCTCCATCACGCTGTCGGCGCTGATCTACTGCCTGCGCTGCCTGGTGGGGCACGACATCCCGCTCAACCAGGTGGGACCCCGAAACAGCCTGAAACACCCCAAAACAACAAAAAACCACCCCAAAATACCCCAAAAACCACCCAGAACACCCCAAAACCACCCTAAAACCGCTGTCGGCGCTGATCCACTGCCTGCGCTGCCTGGTGGGAGTGACACCCCGCTCAACCAGGTGGGACCCCGAAAAAGCTAAAACCACCCCAAAAACAGCCTGAAACACCCCAGAACACAAAAAACCACCCCAAAATACCCAAAACCACCCAGAACACCCCCAAACCACCCCAAACACCCCCAAACCACCCTAAAAACGCTGTGGGCGCTGATCCACTGCCTGCGCTGCCTGGTGGGCACGACACCCTGCTCAGCCAGGTGGGACCCCAAAAACAGCCTGAAACGCCCCAAAACAGCCGGAAACACCCCAAAACAGCCTGAAACACCCCAAAATACCCCCAAAACCACCCCAAACCCGCTGTTGGCACTGATCACTGCCTGCGCTGCCTGGTGGGGCAAAACAGTCCCGCTCAACCAGGTGGGACCCCAAAAAACTGCTAAAACCACCCCAAAAACAGCCTGAAACACCCAAAAACTGCTAAAAACACCCCAAAAACAGCCAAAACCAGCCAAAACCAGCCTGAAACACCCCAAAAACCACCCAAAATACCCCAAAATACCCCAAAAACCACCCTAAAAACGCTGTCGGTGCTGATCCACTGCCTGCGCTGCCTGGTGGGGCACGACATCCCGCTCAACCAGGTGGACCCAAAAACAGC